>NW_024121284.1:0-45505 GCF_016745375.1 Pimephales promelas
CCATTTAAAGTAGCATAAGAAGGGCACTATAAAAACTAACTGATATTTACCCTAGTGTGAACTTTACATCCCAATTTAAGTAAAACCTCAACAACGGTAGACGCAACCCTTCACAAATTGATAGATGGGGCTCAGATCGCAAATCTATGTTGTGTTTTTTTCATCCGATTGGTCTTTTGGCACAAAGTTTAACTATTAAACAATTCCACTTCTGGGATGTGACAGTTTTTATCTTAATAGTTACTCTGTTGTTTTTGTAGATAGTTCTCTTGATGGGTTTCCAAACTATGAAGTGGTTCACCCTATCCGAGTGGATTCATCAGGACAGTTTTTGTCCAATCTTGTGTCCCACCGCTTGAGTCGAATTCAGAGGAGAGAGACGCCAAATAACAAGAGGCTGACCCGGGTTTTCTACCGTCTGCAGTATGGTGGTCAGGACCTGCACTTTAACCTCACCCTAAACCCTCATCTACTAGCGCCTGGATTCCTCACAGAGCGGAGGTACGGTGGCCTGCGAGGGTCTACGTTACACGGTCACGGCCACTCTCTCTGCTTCTTCTTGGGAGATGTCTGGAGCAGTAAACTGACCTGGGGTCAAGCAGCTGTGAGCACCTGCAATGGCCTGGTGAGTCCATGATGTTCCTATGTAGAATTTTAAAAATAGGGAATTGTTTAATCAAACATTGTTGATACTATTTTTAGGGGTTTAACCCTATTGTAATTGTTAGAATGTCCAAGAATCAGCTTTCTCCCCTCAAAGTGATTGGGCAGACCAAACCAAAACCGACCGAAACAGACCAAACCGCAAAGACTTGAAACTTTGAGGGATGGTAGGTAGTACCCACCCCGTCTGCAATTGGTGCTTTTCCACTGCTGGTACGGCTCGATACGGCTCAATACCGTTCGGCATGGTTCGACTGGCTTCGTTATTCCACTATGTGGCACGACTCGGCACGGTTAGCTTTAGCTCGGTTTGCTTTTCCACTGCAGTTAGTACCGCTTCAAAGTGGGTGGGATTATAGTCCGACCGTTATAGTTTATTCGTTCCTCGGCAACCAACGAGAGGAACGTCTGCACTTCGTCTACTGACCACGATTCAGCCATTTCTTTTTTGGAAGTTTTTTTTCTTTCTTTTTTCTTCAAGCAAGTCAGTTTTAAAACAGATGCTACAGCGGTGACTGTTACTGGCTATTTAAATCTAGCGGGTTTGATGTCTCGCAATACAATGACGCTAGTAGTGACGATTCTGTCTGACTCTGACCAATCAGTGATCTGCAGTGTGTTCACGTCACATTTTAGTATCGGTATGGTACGCTTGGAACCTCAACAGAAGTGGTACCATTTAAAGCGAGCCGAAGTGAGCCGTACCGTACCGTATCATGCATTGTAAAAGTGCCACAAGTGAACCGTACCGAACCGTGCCGTACCGTAACATGAAAAATAAAAAGCCTCTTTTAAAAATAATGAAGTTTTGGATTTAGAAAGAATTTAGCATTGCAATTCAATAAAGAAATTGGACAAATATAAGGTTATTTCATATTATAAAATGTCAAGTAGAATGACCTCCCAAAAAGCAAAATTTATATTTATGAATTAATAGTACATTTACCATGATAAATATACAGTACAAATATAAAAAAAACTTGAAAAGATTTTTCAATTCTTTTGCAGTTTGTCATTGATCCTTTAAAGATAATTCTCTGACAAGTAGTTTACTCTAAAGTTTAAAGTTTTAGTATTTTAATATTTAAATTTTAATATTTAGATGATAACAGTGTTATTTTAGGATAATTAAGATACTATTATGTTTTATTAATATTAAAATTTTAGTTAGACTTTTAGCAATTTTGTTGTGTGTTTGTGTATTTATTATAGTTTTTTCTAAAATTCCGTATTTTTTATTTCAGTTTTAGTTAGTAATTTGAGTTAAACAATGAAAATTAGAAATGTTGCATTGGCAAATTGCTGAAATAAGATATATTTTATATATATATTTTTATGATATTCTGTTAATGCTTATTTTATTATATTTAGTTTCAGTTGGAAGCTGAATTATGATAATCCTGTAATAACAAGAGGGTGCCAAAAAATACAAATGCAGTGAATTAGTGAGTTGTTAAGCTGTTTAATTTTGACCTTCTGTTCTCTCTAGACAGGGCTGTTCAAGCTCTCAGGAGAGGAATTCTTCATTAGTCCACTGGAGACGGCACAAGAAGAGTCGAACCCACAGGCTCACGCCATCTACAAGAGACATGCTGTCCAATCAGAACGCCAGCTGGTGCAACCTCTGTTCGGGGAGCACACAGCCAACGCCACCTGTGGGGTCAGAGGTCAGACTTAGTGTCCTATTTTAAGGATCTAAGTGCATGGGCTAAAGCGCACGGCACAATTGAATCCACTTTTGCTAGTTTAAGGACTGGAAAAATAGTCCAGCGCACACGGTTCATGGTCTAAAAGGATTGTCCCAATTCTCTTAATGAGCAATGGGTGTTTATTGAGCATAACGTGCAAAAAAAAAAAAAAAAAAAACAATCAGAGTTTAATTTCCCCTTCAATTTAAAAGCCAGTTGCGCTCGCATCATGGCGGATTCGCTATTTACATGGAGGAATTTGCAAGCCGAGGAAACGGATCTGAGGTTAAAGCTGTGTGTGTGTGTGAGGTTAAAGTGTGTAATCTTTAGACGAGTAGATGTATTCTTTAACATTGTAATCCTTTTATTTATAATATTTTGCATGTTTGTGTGCAGCTGTCGACCCCCTGTGCATGTAATAAGCAGTGTGTGTGTGTAATTGGGAGAGTGTGTGTGTACTAACAAAAAATATTGACTTTAAAAAAAAATATTAACAAAAAAATATTTACTTTAGGCCAGGTTTCAGTTGGTCAATGGCTTAGGCCCTGTTTACACAAGAACAATTCCTGGTGAAAATGTAAAAATATTTTATTGGATGTGCCTTTCGTTTACACGGCGACGGCGTTTTTGGGGCTTAAAAACGCAAAAAAGTGAAACCACCCGTGTTGCCGTCTAAAGGGTGAAAACGCAAAAGTCTGCTTGAAAGTGAAGGTTGTACGCAGGCGTGCGGACTAGAGCCAGACCGATATATCGGCAGGCCGATATTATCGGCCGATATTAGGCATTTTCCGGCAGTTATATCGGCAGTTATTCTGGCCGATAAATGAATATTTCAAAAATAAAATAAAAACGGACGAAACACGCTTGAACCATGTCACGAGTGTTGGAGTTGTATAGTTTGTCCACCAGAGGGCACTCTACACCGTCCCTGTTGGCAACACTCGTTGAGTTGGTCACGAGACATACATTGCTTGAATAACAATTAAAAATCATGTCCAGTTTGTTGCTGATAAATAAGCCGAGAGTGAAGCGGAATTAGCTAGTAATAGTTACGTTACGTTATTACAGAGTAGTTGACTGACTGTCCTTTAAACTTTTGACAATGTGACTGAAGTATTTCTTTAATAGCGCGTGACAGTTATAGCAATGAGACGTATCATATCTCCTCGGCCTGTTGTATTAAAAATGTATGTTTTACAATTTACAGAATGACGTAATCCATTGCTAAATTATGGCTCATCATAGACTAGCTAACCACAAAGCTAGCTAATGCCACTATCGTCAGTCTGTTCTGTTGCGACAATAAAAGAAACAAGTTTCTTTTTAAAATGCATTATCATATTATTTTAGTTAAAATAACTAATGTTAGGGAAATCTGTTAATGTTTTGTTGCGCGTTTCTGAAATAATAAAAAAAAAATATCGGCCGATATATCGGAATATCGGATTTTAAAGCCAACAAATATTTGTATCGTATCGGCCTTCAAAATCCTTTATCGGTCGGGCTCTAGCGCAGACTTGGTGTTGTTGTGTGGCAGAGCTCCACATCGCCACCTAGCTGCCTGGAGTGCATACTACATTGATTTTCACACACTTTTGTGTCACCATACAGACGCGGATTTCCCACTCAAACGCAGAATAAAAAGTGAAAACGCAACGCCACTTTTGCGTTTTCTCTTCAGATCGTTTCCGTGTAACCATAGCCTCAGTCTATTTCAGTTCCTCCAAATAGCACCGCTCCAAGAATGCGCCTGAAAACAGGTTTGCACACCACAAATGGGCGCAAATGCATTTGCTATTTAAACGATGTGAAAATAATAACTGCGTCAGGCTGAAACTAGCAAAACACATTTGTGTCACGCCTGGCGCTGCATTGCATCAGATGTATGATAGGGCCCATAGGGATTCAATGAGGCTTGATAATTGTGCCCAGATGTCACATCCTTCATCCGGTGTGATTTCCGACTCTCTTTTGGTCCTTCAGGAGAGGCAGAGCAGGTGGAGAGGCAGCGAGAGCGCTGGGAGAGACGGCAGCGGCGCAGGCGCATCAGACAGCGATCCATCAGCTCCGAGAAGTGGGTCGAGACTCTGGTAGTGGCTGATTCGAAAATGGTGGAGTACCATGGAAGGAAAGGAGTTGTGAGCTATGTGCTCTCTGTCATGAATATTGTGAGTAACAGAGTATTACGAGAATCACTATTACTAGCCGCGTTTCTTTTACCCTTCAAATTTGCGCAAATTGACATTGCGCGTCAATTTCGCGAAAACTCCCATATATTACGCAAAAACGTTTTTCAGGCAATTCAAATAAGTAATCTTTTGCAAAACTGCAATGGAAACGTCACTGTGTGGTGTAAGCTCAAATGACGAAGAGGACGAAGAGGCAAAAAGCTCCAATACAAACTTTTACTATTAATAGAATTCCAACGGGTACAGACCGGATGAACACACACACTAAATCAGAGAAAACGGGAAGACATGAAAGAGTGGGTGACAATATATACACTACCTTTTCAAATACTGTACTGTTTATACAGATTATGTAAAGATCCCAGTTAGGAATAGACTTGGAACACCCACAAAAAAATCTGAAAAGTTTCCAAATGCACACTTTTCGTTTCCTTATTACTACTTTTGAAAAAACTTTTGCTGATAATTTACTCACCCCCATGTCATCCAAGATGTCCGTGTCTGTCTTTCTTCAGTCGAAAAGAAATTAAGGTTTTTGATGAAAACATTCCAGGATTTTCTCCATATAATTGACTTCAATGGGAACCAAACGGTTCAAGGTCCAAATGACAGTTTCAGTGCAAACTGTTCAAAGGGCTTTAAACGATTCCAGACGATGAATAAGGGTCTTGTTAAGCGAAATGATCGCTCATTTAATAAATAAATAACAAATTTTAAGTTTTATAAGCTCAAGCGCTCGCCTTGCTCTGTTCTGTGATGCGCGTTCGTGATTCTCCTGTTCGAACTCGTTCATCAAAATGAACGAATCTTTTTTCGAGTCATTTCGTTCATCAAATGAACCAAATGACTCGAAAAAAGATTTGTTCATTTCGTTCGTTGAATGAACCAAATGACTCGAAAAAAGATTCGTTCATTTCGTTCGTTGAATCAACAAAATGTCTCGAAAAAAGATTTGTTCATTTTGATGAACAAGTTCGAATAGGAGAGTCCCGAACGCGCATCACAGAACAGAATCTCTTAGTGTTTTTAAATCATCACTTAAAACTTATTTGTTTAGGGTAGTTTTTACTTAATTGTTGAAAATTGTTATTATTATTATTAATCCTATATTTCATAATGTTGTTTTTTTTTTTACGTTTTTCTGTCAGCAACTACTAATGCATTGTTTCTATATTTGTGAAGCGTTTTGAGATACTTTTTAAAGGCGCTATATAAAATAAAGTTTATTATTATTATTATAACAGAGCAAGGCAAGCATTTGTGCTTAAAAAACTTAAACTTTTTTATTTACTTTTTAAATGAGCGATCGTTTCGCTTGATAAGACCCTTATTCATCGCCTGGAATCGTTTAAAGCCCTTTGAACAGTTTGCACTGAAACTGTCTTTTGGACCTTGAACCGTTTGGTTCCCATTGAAGTCCATTATATGGAGAAAATCCTGGAATGTTTTAATCAAAAAACCTTAATTTCTTTTCGACTGAAGAAAGAAAGACATGGACATCTTGGATGAGATTGGGGTGAGTAAATTATCAGCAAAAGTTTTTTAAAGTGAACTACTCCTTTAACTCTGATGTGCTGTTTTAAACTACCCTCATTTCCTCCCTTTAGCTTTCTGCAACAATGTCCTTAAGTCAGCAGCTCTTTAGTTTGGATCCGAGTCAGCTGACCATGTTACAGATCCAGTCTGTTTTCCAAAATATACTCGCTATGCTTCGTCTGGCTTCTGTGTTTGAGCCCCTCAGGGAAGAAAAGTTTTCCATTCCAGACACTTGGTTGGTATTGAAGAACAAGAACCGTCTATAAATGGGAAACATTCCATTATCCGCGTCGGCTGAGGTTTAGTTCTGGCATTATAAACTCATCGTTGCTGTATTTGAGTTGTTTTTATGTATTGTTGAAGACGGTAATGATTCATAACCTCATTTTCAAGTAAAAAATGACTTCACCTCATGAAGTTTCGCTTACACTTTATTTGAATGTGTCTTTGTTTTGTAAGTTCTGAGTAATATTAAGCAACTACATGTACTTACTATAGAGTTTGGTTGAGGGTTAATTGCATGTAATTATGCATAATTTACCATATTCCTATGTAACAAGGACACTGTAACCTATTGGGTAACACTTTACTTGAAGGGGTGTTCATCTTGAATATGAAGTAGGGTTTATGCATGTTTATGACAACTGTCATTAAGTGTTTTTCGCTCAATAATGACATTTTGAATGCAAATATGACATTGTTTGAGATGTCCTTGTCATTTTAATGTCACAAGTTGACATTAAATGAAGTTAATCTGTCATGTGGTTGGTTTTGACATTGGCTGTCATGAGGCCATTATAACTGTGTCAACTACAGTGGTACTAATTGAATTTGTCATTAAAAAGTTATAATGGCCTCATGACAGCCAATGTCAAAACCAACCACCTGACAGTTTAATGTATATTAAACCATAAAGCTTCTTAAGTTTGTTAATTAATCTGCTATGTCATGTTTATGACAGGTTGTGTTGTCTTAGTAATGTCAAGGTGTCATAACAAAGACATCTCAAACAATGTCATATTTGCATTAAAAATGGCATAATTGAGTGAATGACACTTAATGACAGTTGTCACAAACATGCATAAAACTTCAAAATGTCATGATTATGAAGGTGTCATGTTAGTCTTATGCACACACCGAAGTTTCTTAGCAGATCCTCGTGTGTTTTCACGGATTTTGAACACTTTACATCACCAGCCCAGTTTGAGTTATTTTCAGTAGAATTTGATTTTAGCATGATCTAAGTGCAGCATGACATTGCAAAATAATAATAATAATAAAAGCATAGCACACACATGAAGGAAGCACTGAATGTTTGATCTGTTCTTTTGAGATTCTCTCGGGAAAAAGGGATTTTTCATCAGCTGCAAAAAAGAGCCCACCCCCGAGTCTCTGTGAAATTCAGGTCTCTAGATCGGCTCGGTCTCTCATTAAATATAAGTCCTAAAGAAGATGATGTGCTTTTTCATCCATCAGGCAAAAAGTGTGAGCGTAATTGCTAGGGCTGGTCAGCATATTGATAGCTATGTTTTTTTTTATTTTTATAAATGAAATAAGATGAGGCAATACCGTTTTATATCGAGGTAACATTTAACAAGAAGGTTCATTAGTTAAAGGAGTTTCAAAAGCACTTACTTTTGAAAAAAACTTTTGCTGATAATTTACTCACCCCCATGTCATCCAAGATGTCCGTGTCTTTCTTTCTTCAGTCGAAAAGAAATTAAGGTTTTTGACGAAAACATTCCAGGATTTTCTCCATATAATGGACTTCAATGGGAACCAAACGATTCAAGGTCCAAATGAGAGTTTCAGTGCAAACTGTTCAAAGGGCTTTAAACGATTCCAGACGATGAATAAGGGTCTTATCAAGCGAAACGATCGATCATTATCGTTAAATAATCGTTTTATTTTACATTTTTTCTCATGTAGTAGCATAGCCTACATGATAATATTCAGAATAGTCTTTTTCGACTCATTAATGCTAACACTTACAGTTTATCTATTTATAAAAGGTCCCTTTTTTGATTTATCTTAACCTGGCTAAATATATCTGCCAGTATATTTCATGCAAGCTGTAACGTTTGCACCCGAAACCTGTAAAATAAAAAGTTAAGCAGCCTTTCAGGGTGTCATTCACATGTCTGCGGAAGATTTCACCAAAGGACAGCACATAAAAGATGCCTCGTTGATTCACTGGAACATTTTGTAATGAGCCTCACCGAAGCAGAGAAAATGCCTCTCACATTTCGGACCGCATTTACCTCAAGGAGAGCTTTGATGTGAGAGCAGTTCAGTATCATTCCTACACCCTATTTAGGGGACTTCAGCTCCCCGGATTTCATCTAAACACCTGTGAAGATCTGTGATGACCTCAGCTGGCAGCGCCCTTATTAAAAGTCAGATTTCTCTTCACATTTTCTTGGCTTTCTCTCGCCTTTTCACTCATTAAAAATAGTTTTTGAACCAGAATGGATCCACTGTTGCCTGAAGTTTACCGTATATAAAATACGGTAGCAACATTTTAGGATTTACGGTAAAACCTAAAATGTTTTAACCTAACCCTAACGATCTGAAACGCAAGTATCTTTGTGGGTGGATCCCCGCGCTGTTGCTATTTTAATCGGCGGGATAAATGACTCTTGCACCCGACGTAAAGTTTAAAAGGGGTTGGTCTGAAGTAGCTTCATTATTCATAGGTGTGGTTTGGGCATAACAGGAAATAAACCAATCAGAGCGTCATATCGCATTCCCTTTAAGAGCGTGATGAACGAGGTGCGCTTGTTACAGGGCGCAATACTATTATAACGGCGGATTTACCAGACGTGCTTCAATCGGTTCACAGCTGAGGAGATCGATGTTCTCGTCAGGGCCGTAAAAGAAAGAGAAGTGACATTGGGAATGGGACAAACACACCCAAATTAGGTAAATATGTAAGCTTTATGCCTATTTTTCCCATCGTCATGGACGCAACAATGATTTCCCTCCTGTTTTAATAGTTTTCCATATAATAATGTATCATTTGCAAAAATTAAATTGCATCTGTAAAAAATAATCGTGATTTTAACGGTAAAAGACGGTAAAAATGCTACAGTGCAAAACTGTTAATTGGTTAACAGAAAGTTTCCGTACTATGTACGGTAAATAACTGTGATATAATTTTACGGTAAAATACCGTTAAATTTACAGTTTTTGAAAGTGAAAAAGAACAACTCATTGTATAATTTACAGTAAAAAAACGTAAATTTACATTCTCACAATTCCCTGTGTGACGCTTCAACTTTGTGTTTTTGTTGAATTAACTATGGTTCCTTTTTTTTCTAATCAGTTTTATGTTACATTTAATGTTGTTAAATTATTGTTTATTGTAGTTTTTCTTATTTTATGTGTGTTACCATGATGGTGTTTAAAGGAGCAATGTGTGACTTTTAGCGACATCTAGTGGTTCGGTTGCGAGTTTGCACCAGGTTTGCACTAAGGGCTCAGCCCACTGCTCACCCCTCCCTTTCGAAGAAGCTACGGTTGCTAAAACGGGACAAACATCTCGTCGGCTGAGACAGCAGAGAATAGCCTGAGTAAGCCAAGAGTGTGTAACATTGTCACTGTTTCTGTACCACAGTCCATTATAAACCACATCATGAATGTCTGTTTACAAAGCCATAGTCAGGTGAGGATCAAGGGTTTTAATATATAATTTAATAAAATAATAATCAGCTGATTGTCTCACAAACGTAACCAGCAGCACATTTATCCCCACATACTGTAGCAAACCCATAATACAGCGAGGGAGCAGCTATATATTTTTTCTAACAGGGTAGTAATAGTTTAGCTGGCTAATATGAGCTGTTACTGTGGCTGAGCTGGGACGCGTCTGCATGAGTCCAAAGGTCGGAAGTGCGCGCGCTATTACAATCATGTCATCTCCGCATCCCATAGATACTATTTACTAAACACAATAGGCTTTTTTTCTCTGATTTTTAAAATTCTTCGCGATCGACTTTAGTGATAAAAGACTTTAGTAAAAGTCTCTATCGACGGGTTAGTGATTCCTGTAACGTACTGTTTTTACGGTCAATGACATGAATACTAATCATCAGCTGTCTCACGAACGTAACAGCACATCTATCCCCAACATAACAAACCCATAACACAGCGAGGGAGAGCTAAGTTACATGAAACAATCCCAACTACATATTTTACACCACTCACAAGGGAAAAGTCACTACTCACGGAGTGTAAGGCTAGCTTCCAGCTTTCCGCTACTTCTCTTTCAAGGTAGTGATGAAACGCGTTCTGTAGCACTGTGTGTTCGCGCTCGGCTACGGTAGGAATATGACGTCACAACATGGCGACCTTCATAGAAGGGGATTCCCGCGGTTATGGAGCTATTAATGTCTCATTCTAAGGTAATAAAAACATTACGGCTAATTAAGTAAGTTCTTTATACACCACTGAAAACATAGTTATGGATGTCATATTGCATTTCTGTTAATAGATACTCAACTTTGTTACACATTGCACCTTTAATGTTTGTGTGAGTGACACTGTGCGGCTTCTTTAAATATTAACCTTTTTATGGAAGACTACTTGTGATGAGCTTCGATTGCTCATGTGACTCTCATCGCTTTTGTGATGATTGTTGGTTGTATTACAATGGTACAAAACATAAACAATATTTAAAAAAGGTTGCTAAATCAACATTTTATCAGAAAATGAAATATGGTTTATTACTGTAAATTTTAAGTTAAGTCAAACGTTCCTGCCGTATTTTTTAACGGTAAAGGTTTGGCAACCAGCTGCCATTTTTTTTACCGTAAAAATTACGTTTTTTTTTTTTCAGTGTACCGTGTATGCGCGTCATTCACACTCTGTATTATGGCCAAGCATGCGCGCTTAAAATAGCATCTGAATGTACGCGCAACGCCACCGACTTTAGACTTGTTTTTTTCTGGTCATTGGCGCAATTGTTTTCTGGAACTGTGAAATAGCACCTGGGATTGTTTGCGCCGAAACACGCCTCCTTTTTGCGCCGACCCGCCCAAGGAGCGCAAGTTCATTCCCTAGTTTACCGATGTGCTTTGCGCGGATGCAAGAGAGGAATGATACATGCGTCAGTGTATAAAGTCATTTGCGCCGCGTGCAAGATAGGGACCTTAACTTAAATTTACAGTAAAAAAATTTCATTGTCTGATTTAATAGTAATTTACTGACTTTTTGAATTACTAATTTTTGTTTGGTACTATTGTAATACACTGACAACCACCAATCACAGAGTCACATGATGCATCAAAGCTCATCACAAGCTGCTTTTCCGCAAGAAAATTAATACACAGTGTCCTTCACACAAACACTAAAAGTCGTCATGGTAACACACATAAAACTTTTAAAAATGCATTAAACATTAATCGAACAAGATTAAATATTAAAAAGATTCACATGTACATACTTAATTAGAAACTCTGAAGACAGTTATTTCAACAAAAATACATCAAATGTGAAGTGTCGTGCAGGGAATTCGTAGGAATGTCAATTTCGTTTTTTTTTTACTGTAAATTATACTTTTTCACTTCCAAAAACGGTCAATTTTACTGTAAAATTACATTAAATCACAGCTATTCACCGTACGGAAACTGTTAACGAATTAACAGTTTTTCACTGTTGCATTTTTACAGTATTTTTACCGTTAAAATCACGATAATTGTTTACAATGCAGATCACTGTAGTAGAAGGGTTGCAATGTTGCTCTTCACATGTGAGAGTGTTGTGTTTTATAGGTGGCAGGGTTGTTTCGGGATCCCAGCATCGGAAATGCCATCAACATTGCAGTCGTGCGTCTCATTCTGCTGGAAAAGGACGAGGTAAGCGAGATGACAAAGCAAACCCTTGCTCTAAAAATACATGCAGTCGTTCTGAATCATCTAAGGCACTATGGCACACGCACACATGGTTTTAGGAGGGACGACTGCGTTTAAATGCAGGAGTGAGTCACCTAAATAATTGTTTAAAATATTATTATTATTATGATAATGACAGGAGTCACTAGAGCCAGCCCGATATATCGGCAGGCCGATATTATCGGCCTATATTAGGCATTTTCCAAACTATCGGTATCGGCAGTTATAATGGCCGATAAATGAATATTTCAACATTAAAATAAAAATGGATGAAACACGCTTGAAACATGTCATGAGTGTTGGAGTTGTATAGTTTGTCCACCAGAGGGCAATGTTCTGTTGCGACAATAAAAGTAAAAAGTTTCTTTTTAAAATGCATTTTCTTTTTATTTTAGTTAAAACGTATACTTAACTACAAATAACTAATGTTAGGGAAATCTGTTGATGTTTTGTTGCGCATTTCTGAAAAAATAAAATAAAATAAAAGCAATATCGGCCGATATATCGGAATATCGGATTTTAAAACCAACAATTATTAGTATCGGTATCGGCCTTCAAAATCCTTTATCGGTCGGGCTCTAGGAGTCACTCATGTAATGTGTTTATTGACATATACAGCCATAGAAAGGTTTTTGATTTAAGGCTGCAAACAAGAAACATTGTTTCACAATTTTTTCTGCCCAATGTAATATTAATATTAAGCCATCTGTTGAGAGAAACTACAGTGAACAAAGCAGGTTTGCTTGCTCCACATCTGGAGAACAGAGACACACATCTCTGATGAGATTTTAAATGCTTCATCTAGTTGTTCAGACTACGTACACACTATGCATGGTTGGGGTCATTCTCCTAGATGTGTGCATTAAAGATGTAGATGTTGTTTGCATAGAGCACATCAAATATGGTCAACAGAAGCACACCTTGACATGTGAGACGAACTTCACTGGTTCTTATGGAATAGCATTAGTGTCTCTTCAGAAGACTTCAAACTATGGTTTCGGCAAACATCGAGTCTTTGATCTATGTTGGTAATTGCAAATAGTTGGCTAACGATGCTTTTAGCAAATGCACTCCAGATTGGTTTTAAATGCCATGAGCTCAAATATGCCCTCTTCAAATGAACACACGAGAATCAATTTATAAATTAGCATAGGCTGTGAATGCCATAAACATAGAGAGCTTTTCCTTAAAATTAAGCTTTTTAAGGTTTCCATTTAAAGGGATACTCCACTTTTTTTTTGGAAATAGGCTCATTTTACCACTCCTCCAGAGTTAAACAGCTGAGTTTTACTGTTTTCGAATCCATTCAGACGATTTTCTGATATTTTGAAGAATATCACTTACCAGACAGTTTCTGGTCTCATTGACTTCCATAGTATATTTTTTTTTCCTACTATGGAAGTCAATGAGACCAGAAACTGTCTGGTAAGTGATATTCTTCAAAATATCAGAAAATCGTCTGAATGGATTCGAAAACAGTAAAACTCAGCTGTTTAACTCTGGAGGAGTTGTAAAATGAGCCTATTTCCAAAAAAAAAAAAAGTGGAGTATCCCTTTAATTTTATTTTATATGCATTGTTTTAACTTCCATTTTCACCTTCAAACTCTCATTCTACGATATGATATCTTTAATAAAAGCTGCAATTAAACCCATTTTCTTTTTTTTTGAACTTTTCTTTTATTTCCTATTATCAAGTGCAGTCATACAGTATGTTACGAGTAAACATTTGATGATACAATAATGATGATACAGTAAAGTGTCATGGACAAGTCTACAAATAGAGCATCAGACCATAGATATCTTCCATCCTAACAAGAATATAAGTGAGGGGAAAGATCCTTATCTCTGCAGTACCACATATACATTTTGGTAAATAGTACAGATTTTTTTTTTTTTTTTTTTCCCTTTCCTTCCTTTACAATACATATGACCATTGGGAGAAAAAAAAATGAAATAAAACCAAGAAAAATATAGTCTACATAATAGTCATATCAAATGAAAATGTTGGACAATTGAAGACCATTTATTTAAGAAAACCTCTACTTTCAGTTGTAATAATGCCGTTGTATACTCCATGTTATACATAGTTCCCACATGACGTCACAACATACGGGCATTTGCCGACCCGGCGCCATTGCTGAGGGCAAAACATAAGAAGAAGCAATACGAGTTGAACGAAGTGAACTGAGTTTCGTGCTATAAAGTGAAAATGGTCATCTCCTGTTGAGTCAATGGATGATAAAATCGTGCCGGAGGTTCAGTTAAATCGGGATTTTACACTATACCCGTCATTAGACTCCATATGGATGTGAGAAGACTAAGCTTTTGTCCGAACAACGACGGAGATTATGGCTGGCGAGCATAAACAGGAAAGAAACTCACTCAAAACACGCACGAATTTGTTTGACAAAAGCATAATGTTGTGTTTTATTGCGAGTGTAAATAAATATAAGTTAACACGTTGCAGTTTGAATAATGTCCTGTATGAACAAAATGACGAGGTATTAAAAACATACAAAACAACATTGCTTCCACTGTTTGATCTCACATTCCAGCATTGCAATCTCAGATTATGTCCCTAAAGATCCCACGTATAATGTAGTTCCTCATTTATTACATTAATTAAATTGCACGCGAGTTATTTATTTTAATATTCATGCACCGAACCATGACGCCCGCAAGTACATGCATATTACAGAAATCACCGGTGACTGGGGAACATAGGAATTAAGTTGTGCAGGCTATGGCTTTTTAATAGACAGATTAGCATCATGCTACTTCGCTATGATGACTTAAGTTACTTTTCCATTGATTGCACTTGAGCAAACGTCACCAAACCAACCCCACGTCAATCTGATCGTACACCTCCAGTGATTTCCAGGCTTGGAAATGCTCACATGTGTAAAAACTCCTCACCAATACCAGATAACTGTACACATGAAAATACTGTATCTGAGGCAAAGTTGCATAATCGGTGCTCAGTGCTTCTTTTGTTGCATAAGGATACACACCATTTATGAATGAAATTTTCGCATTGTACCTCTCTATGTCTTGTTTTAATAGTCTCTTTATAATCTATTACACATTGTCTTTTCATGATTTGCATAACAATATAAACAGACATAAACATTTGTTTGTAAAACGACATTCTCTGATAAAACGTTGTAAACGCCAATGGTAAACACAGCGGTTTTGCCCTCAAAGATGGCGTCTCCGGGGAGGTCACGTGACAATTTTTTTGCCTGTGGGAACTATGTATAAACATCCTGTATTCTATCCCTCCATTGTGCAACCGTTGGAGGGTGTGGCTTCAGCCACGAGGCTGTGATTGCTTTGTTTGCTATTAAAAGAAGGAGTCTCAGCAAACATTTTTGGTTATTCTCTTCAAGGTCAGCTGGCAGTATCCCTAGCACAAAGTATGATGGTTCAAGAGGTAGATCTATACAAAGACATTTTTTTATTTCTTTTTGTATATTTTGCCAATATTCTAATATCCTTGGACAGTCCCAAAATATATGGGTGTGATCTCCCACCAAGCCACAACCTCTCCAACAGCTATCTGAATTATTGCTCCATTTTGATGTTATGAATGGAGTTCTAAAATATCTCATTTTAATTTTCCATCCAAATTCCTTCCAATTAGGGCTACTGGTTACCCTGTGTCCTTGACTGAATGAAGTCTCCCACTGCTCGTCTGTAATTATTGTGTTTAAACCCATTTTCTAATTGCTTTTACACAAATCCATGCAACTGTATTTCTTATTTAAACTCATACTTACACACTGTACATAGATGTAAATACAATGAATACTATCATGTATTATCAGGAGGATTTGAAGATCAGCCATCATGCCGACCACAGCCTGAACAGCTTCTGTAAGTGGCAGAAAGGCATTAACATGAAGGACGACGACCATCCGGTCCATCATGACGTGGCTGTCCTGATCACAAGGTACATCTGGCCTAACTCTAATCAGCTTTACATTGCTTTACATACACAGTATAATGCATCTTTGTCTGTGACGCAGGAAAGACATTTGTGCCGCCATCAATAAGCCCTGTGAGACGTTGGGTCTGTCTCATGTGGCTGGGATGTGTCAGCCTCACCGCAGCTGCAGTATTAATGAAGACACTGGCCTTCCTCTGGCGTTCACGGTTGCACATGAGCTCGGACACAAGTAAGTGCTGGAACACACTTTATCTGTCAATCGGTTAATCTAAGAGTGATCTAAAGGAGTAGTTCACTTTAAAAAAAAAAAAACGTTTGCTGATAATTCACTCACCCCCATGTCATCCAAGATGTCCATGTCTTTCTTTCTTCAGTCGAAAAGAAATGAAGGTTTTTGATGAAAACATTCCAGGATTTTCTCCATATAATAGACTTCAATGGGAACCAAACGGTGCAAACCGTTGAAAGGGCTTTAAACGATTCCAGGCGATGAATAAGGGTCTTATCAAGCGAAACGATCGCTCATTTCAAAAATAAATGAAAAAGTTTAAGTTTTATAAGCTCAAATGCTCGCCTGTGATGAGCGTTCGTAACTCTCCTGTTCAAAATGAACGAATCTTTTTTTCGAGTCATTTTGTTCGTTGAATCAACCAAGTGACTCAAAAAAAGATTTGTTCGTTTTATTTTGAACAGGAGAGGATGTGTGCTTATAAAATGTAAACTTTTGCATTTATTGTTGAAATGAGCGATGGTTTCGCTTGATAAGACCCTTATTCATCGTCTGGTGTCGTTTAAAGCCCTTTGAACAGTTTGCACTGAAACTCTCATTTGGACCTTGAACTGTTTGGACCCCATTGAAGTCCATTATATGGAGAAAATCCTGGAATGTTTTCATCAAAAACCTTAATTTCTTTTCGACTGAAGAAATAGAGACGTGGACATCTTGGATGACATGGGGGTGAGTAAATTATCAGCAAAAGTTTTTTTAAAGCTGAACTATAATTGAGTGCTGTAATCGGTGTGTCTACTAACACAGAAAACAAGAAAAGTGACAAACTAGCTCTGTTTCTGTTAGCCTTTCACTGTAAGCATGTTAATTTCTGATTATTATCAACGTTGAAAATTTGGTCAAGATTTTGTAGAAACCGTGTTCAGAATTCTTTAATGAATAGAAAGCCTAAAAGAACGGCATTTATTGGAAATTAAAAGTCTTTACTGTCATTTTTATCAGTTTAATGCATCCTTTCTGAATAAAAGTAAAAAAAAAAAACCCGCAATGGCAATCAAATCTCTTCTTATTCATATTAACATTGAAGTGCTACCTATTACATTACAATATTGTTTTGCTATTGTACCTGCGTTTGTTTCCGTCCAAATTGCAGATGGTGATAATAGACAAGAAATGTATTTCGATGGAGTTTCTTTAGACATTAGAAATCCTGCAGCCTGAACTACTGTAGGGAAACCGCACACACACACACACACACTCCTGTTTCGAAAGCAATACAGTCTCACTAAAACTAGACAGTGTTGCATATGTAAATTGCTCATTTTGCGTGTCTCCGAAAGCCAAGGTGTCCTTGATGAAACATGCATTAGTTCTGTGGCTTTAATAGTCCAGTAACACACACTTTACTGCAGGCAGTGTAAGGCTGAATATTCACTCGCTATATTCCTATACGAGAGACCAATTTCTTTCTGGTACCAATTACAGTTGCTGAATTTGAGCCAGCATGTCATTCAGATGTGTTTGATTTATTGTGTATCTTTCCCTTCAAGATTACATGAAATAGTTTTTAAGAGGTCAGTGTTTGTGCCAGACCATTATGTAAATGAAGGCGGCCGAAAAATGACTTCTGAAGCCTAGTGGATGGGATTTCTTTTGTTGTTTTCTCTTAAGAACGTGCTGTTAAATGGCATATTTGAGACTTGTGCTTCGACTTAGAGCTCATTTGATCTCGTGCCGTTTGTTCTGCGCACATGCCTTTTGAAAATGTTTGTGGTCACACACCACATAGAGATATAAACAATGATTTCATGATAAACAGTGAAGCACAGCAGGACTCAGTAACTGTGTTTCTAGACTGCCATTGCTGAGACTATTGGAGTCTGTGTAATATACACTCTTAGAAGAAATGGTTCTATTTAGAACCAGAAATGGTTCCATACCCCGCTTAATATATGGAACTCCAAAATGGTTCTATATAGAACCATTTTTTTGTAAAAGGTTCTATTGGCCAAGTGTGGAACCCCAGGGTTCTATATAGAACCATTTTTTTTTGGTAAAAGGTTCTATTGGCCAAGTATAGAACCTCAGGGTTCTATATAGAACCATTTTTTTGGTAAAAGGTTCTATTGGCCAAGTATGGAACCCCAGGGTTCTATATAGAACCATTTTTTTGGTAAAAGGTTCTATTGGCTAAGTATGGAACCCCAGGGTTCTATATAGAACCTTTTTTTGGTAAAAGGTTCTATTGGCTAAGTATGGAACCCCAGGGTTCTATATCGAACCATTTCTTTTGGTAAAAGGTTCTATTGGCCAAGTATGGAACCCCAGGGTACTATATAGAACCAATTTTGTGGTAAAATGTTCTATTGGCCAAGTATGGAACCCCAGGGTTCTATATAGAACCATTTTTTTTGGTAAAAGGTTCTTTCGGCCAAGTATGGAACCCAGGGTTCTATATCGAACCATTTTTTGGTAAAAGGTTCTATTGGCCAAGTATGGAACCCCAGGGTTCTATATTGAACCATTTTTTTGGTAAAAGGTCTATTGGCCAAGTATGGAACCCCAGGGTTCTATATAGAACCATTTTTTTGGTAAAAGGTTCTTTCGGCCAAGTATGGAACCCCAGGGTTCTATATAGAACCATTTTTTTGGTAAAAGGTTCTATTGGCCAAGTATGGAACCCCAGGGTTCTATATTGAACCATTTTTTTGGTAAAAGGTTCTATTGGCCAAGTATGGAACCCCAGGGTTCTATATAGAACCATTTTTTTGGTAAAAGGTTCTATTGGCCAAGTATGGAACCCCAGGGTTCTATATCGAACCATTTTTTTTGGTAAAAGGTTCTATTGGCCAAGTATGGAAACCCAGGGTACTATATAGAACCATTTTTTTGGTAAAATGTTCTATTGGCCAAGTATGGAACCCCAGGGTTCTATATAGAACCATTTTTTTGGTAAAAGGTTCTATTGGCTAAGTATGGAACCCCAGGGTTCTATATCGAACCATTTTTTTTGGTAAAAGGTTCTATTGGCCAAGTATGGAACCCCAGGGTACTATATAGAACCATTTTTTTGGTAAAATGTTCTATTGGCCAAGTATGGAACCCCAGGGTTCTATATAGAACCCAGAGGAACCCTTTTTTAGGAGTGTATAGAACCTTTTAGGGGTTCCAAATACGTAGCACTGATAGAAGCTTTTAAGGTTTTATATAGAACCTTTTCTTCTAAAAGTGTATGGGAAAATGTGAATTTAATCAATGTACAGTTCATGCTCAAAATGCAATGAAATGCTCAAAACAAGCTTTAGCAACAGCATCTGTAACATTATTCACAGAAAATTATTTTCTTCGCATGCCCTCTGCATTTGTTTGAATAGTAATGCACTTATAATGCAATTCTATGTCTGGAGAACTCATGTCTGGAGAACCGGAATGTCCGGAGCGGGTATTTGTTTATAATGACCCTACAAGTTCGATTAAACCATTACAACTTTAAATATGAAGCAAGAACAATACTGTAAGCTTAGCACAGAAACAAAAAAAGCTCAAAGGAACATCGAAATCTGTTGTAAAGCCAATCCATCTGTTCTCTCGCCTCTCACTGTCCGATCTGCTCTCACGCCACAGCTTTGGGATTCAGCACGACGGGAACGGCAACGACTGCGAGCCCATCGGGAAAAGGCCTTTCGTCATGTCTCCACAGCTCCTGTACGGCACCTCTCCGCCAAACTGGTCTCGCTGCAGTCGTCAGTACATCACACGCTTCCTCGAGTAAGTCAACAACCATGCCTCTCCTTTTTTTAACACAGCTTTTCTTACAGATATGAAAACCTTTTCACAATATTCTCATTTTGAATTTGGTGTTTTTATAAGCCGTAAGCCATAATAATCAAAATTATAACAAATAAAGGCTTGAAATATCTCACTTTGCATAATATATAAGTTTCACCTTTTAAGTTTAATTACTGAAATAAATGAACTTTTGCAATTTGCACCATATTCTCATTTTTCGAGTTTCACCTGTACTGTTAAAAAAAAATGGCAGAAAAATATTGTAAAAAGTTACAGTGAAAACATGTTAATTGGTTAACTTTGTTACCTTACCATATGGTGAAAACCTGTAAATGGTTTAACAGTCAAATTCTGTCAAATGTATGGTATTTGAAATTGAATTTACTGTAAAAACATTCCCTGCATTACAAATCACACATGATTGCATGTTTTATAATGTACATTAGTGTTTTTTTGTTACATTTGATGATATTTAGTGCATTTTTTAGTGTCAAGAGTGTGTCAACATCTATATATGCGTATTGACTGTGTTTTATGAACAAGTCAATGCATTATTGTGGTACATTGTATTATTTGCTATGTTTTTAAAATGGATTTGGTAGTTAAAGTAGGCATATGAACATTACACCACTTAATGAAATATATGGTTATAAGTTGTGAAATATAAATGCATCTTGTAAAAAATAGAAACATTGTCACAGTATTTTTTTTATTATTAATATGGAGAGAAGAAGGGACATGAAAGCATTCCTCCAAGTTGTGTAATGAATAACTATTGCATAAAATGGACAGATGGCACAAATTGGAGTAATCGTTGTACCCTTTGATTTTTATACTTAATGGAGTTCATTGGAGCAGCTTTATCAGTTTTTTACCCCCTCAACAAGCTGGCTCTGTCCTTTTTGACCTTTGCATGCATGCATGTGTGTGAATGGATGAGATTTCCCAAGAAGAAGGAGTCCGGCTGTGTTGATTCTTCTGTCTTCGTAACACTAGTTGTGTTGCCTGCCATATGGAGGACATTAGACAAGGCTTGCCTACTGCAGCTTGGCCTGAAATGAGGGGAAATGTTTAACACATCTGCCAGTGCCCAAACACAGGATATGTTACAATATCTAGGCCAAACGGATACATCAGCAAATGAGAAATTAGGTTATCTTAATGCCTTTAAGTTTTGATTGCTCAGGCCTACCATTATATTAGTCGATCTGTGTGTTACTGTTACACTCTGATGAGAGACGTTAGATCATTGTTTGGATATCTACAGTGGCACAAGATGTAAAAAAGACTTTATTTCATCTTTCTAAGACATATTATTACCAGATATAGAGTAACAATTGATGTTTAAATGTACATTAGTCTGATTTACATTGCAAGTTATCATCATTTCTGGGCATATACTGTAAATAACAACAACTGTGCCAAATTGTGATATTTATGTGAGCTCCATATTCTCAATATTTCATACGCGACTGAAAAAAAAGAGTTAATGGACACTTACAGTTTTTCTTTATTGTTTACTGTAAAAAAATCCTGTAAAAAGCGGTAAATATAAATTTTTTTCTGGGGATATACTATAAATAGCAACAACTTTTTCAAATTGTGTTATTTATGTGAGCTACATATTCTTAATATTTCATTTATGTCAGAAAAAAAGAGTTTATGGACACTTACAGTTTTTCTTGATTGTTTACACACACTGTAAATAAAAATTTTGTAAAATGCGGTAAATATAATTTTTTTCTGGGCATATACTCTAAATAGCAACAACTTTGCCAAATTGTGATATTTATGTGAGCTCCATATTCTCAATATTTCATACGCGACTGAAAAAACGAGTTTATGGACACTTACAGTTTTTCTTGATTGTTTACACACACTGTAAATAAAAATTCTGTAAAAAGCGGTAAATATAATTTTTTTTCTGGGCATATACTGTAAATAACAAAAACTTTTCCAAATTGTGTTATTTATGTGAGCTCCATATTCTCAAAATTTCATTTACGACAGAAAAAAAGAGTTTATGGACACTTACAGTTTTTCTTGATTGTTTACACACACTGTAAATAAAAATTTTGTAAAATGCGGTAAATATAATTTTTTTCTGGGCATATACTCTAAATAGCAACAACTTTGCCAAATTGTGATATTTATGTGAGCTCCATATTCTCAATATTTCATACGCGACTGAAAAAACGAGTTTATGGACACTTACAGTTTTTCTTGATTGTTTACACGCACTGTAAAGAAAAAATCCTGTAAAAAACGGTAAATATAATTTTTTTCTGGGCATATACTCTAAATAGCAACAACTTTGCCAAATTGTGATATTTATGTGAGCTCCATATTCTCAATATTTCATATGCGACTGAAAAAAAAAGAGTTTATGGACCCTTACAGTTTTTCTCGATTGTTTACTGTAAAAAAAATCCTGTAAAAAGCAGTAAATATAATTTTTTTCTGGGCATATACTGTAAATAACAACAACTGTGCCAAATTGTGTTATTTATGTGAGCTCCATATTCTCAATATTTCATACGTGACTGAAAAAAAAAGAGTTAATGGACGATTGTTTACATACACTGTAAAAAAAATCCTGTAAAAAGCGGTAAACTACTGGCAGCTGTAGTTGGCAGCATCATCCCGTAACTATACGGTGCGTTACTGTTTTTGTGTTAGAGCATATAGCTGTTAAATGAAAGTTTTATACTGTAGCTGACAATACGGTATTTAGCTGTTGATTTCAAAAACAGTAACACACCGTATTTTTACCGTATGATGCTGGAAACCACAGCCGCCAGTATAGTTTACTGCTTTTTTACAGGATAATTTTTCCTCACACTCTCAGAACTCTACACACAAATCAAAAAACACACACACATAATTGGCAAAACCCATCAATTCTCCTGCAAAATGAAACTTTACATTCAAAACAATGTTATTTATTCTCAAAATGGTACGGTATTTTGTTTTCAAATGACATGCAAACCACCATATGAATAGACAATTATAAGAACCACACTGTAAAAATACATATTCTTTATCTAATCAATAGAATTGTGGCAACAGATTACAAGCAATATTATTAATTAAATTTAACAAATTAGAATTGAGTAATAATGAATTAAATTATTCCTTAAAAGCTAACCATTTAAAATGAGTAAAGTTTACGCCAAAAAATATAACAAAAATATCTCACTAACAGACAGATGTCAAAGATTAATTAAGAACTCTTTATTTTTGTTAACAAGCAGAATCACTGAAGGAGAAAACCGTAATTTTAAAACAAACACTGATCACCATAATGGTGACTTAAAAATGTTTTTTTTTTTTTTTTGGTTGTTGTAAGTTTTACTCATTTTAATTGGTTAACTTTTAAGGAATTGATTTGGATTTGATTAATTATTACTCAATTCTAATTTGTTAAATTTAATTAATAATATTGCTTGTAATCTGTTGCCACAATTTTTTTTTTGATTAGATGAAGTATATTCATTTTTACAGTGTGGTTGTAAACACTGATAAATGGAAAACACTTATTCTCCATTCATCATAATGACTTAGGCCTCTTTTTGACAGTACATACATAAGTGTGTTAAAATGTTTGAGTAGATATTTGTAAATATTTGTAAATAGTAAATATTTGGTAAAATATTTGAGAATATTGTTTTTACACCCAGAACACACATACATGGTAACAAATAAATTTTATTTTTCCCTCAAAAACAATGTACATCCCAACCAACACACAGTCGCACATACAGTGGTCTACATACAAAACAACAGAAAAAATGTACTGCTTGCAGTTAAAAATAAATAATTACGCTGCATCCTCTCCTCTGTTTTGTCTTAAAGCTCTGATTGCTAATTTGTAAAACTGTGTGATGGGTGTTTGCCCATGTGACGAGTAAGTGTGTGCATGTCTGAATGGTGCATGAAAATTGTGCCAGATAATTGTGTGTAGTGTTTTGAAAAAAGTGTGTTTCAGAGTGTAAAGCAGGAATTGTGCTTGTAGTTTAGCAGAAGTGGTTCAGGGGGTTGTGCATGAGTTACATGTTGTGGTCATTGTGTGTAAACAATTAATTTCCCATGATATCATTTCCTGTGTTCGATTCAGTAAATTCATCCTCTTGTCGTTCCAGTTCAAATCTCTGTTAGTCTCTTTCTTTTAATGTCTTTTTTGTGTGTATTGTAAAGCCCTGTGAACGATATTAATGTAATTTACACACTGTGCTGGTTGTTTTTTTGAATAGGGACTGTGTTACAGAGAATTTGAGGGAAGGACCATGTGGTTTGGGAGGCTTACAGACAGATGTGTCCCGAAGGAACCTCTCCTTGTTCAGTCTTTACTCAATTGTGTGCTTATAAAAGGAGATTGGCAGCACCATGTATCCAATTACCCGATGTGTCAGTTCCAGCTGTTGTGTGTGTGAGTTTTAGTACAAAAACTTAATTAAAGGGATAGTTCACTTTGAAATTATTTTTTGGTATGTTTTAGCGTACCTCAAGGGCATCCAAGATGTAGGTGTCTTTGTTTCCGAAGTAGTTTCAATTTTGATATTTTTAGGTCAAACCGTTCTTGTCTTGCACAGAGAAGTCCAAATTAAACATGATTTTAATGGCTCGTAAATGTAAGGACACATTGATGGCCTAAGACCCGAAACGAGCGGTTTGTGTGAGAAAACGAACAGTATTTATATAGTTTTGACCGAAGCGCCGCTCCCTCAGATCAGTTGGACGTGGCTGTGGTTACAAGTGGTAAAAACTATATAAATAAACAATAAACAGATAATGTAACATTGGAAGTTATGAAAGTGCTGACGTGAGAATGTGTTTGTGTGTTGTTCTCCACAGTCGAGGCTGGGGCTGGTGTCTGGATGATCCTCCCGTCAGAAACGAGCTGTCGAAGCGTTCGTCTCCCGCCGGCGTCCTGTACAGCGCCGCCCACCAGTGCAAGCTCCAGTACGGGTCAAACTCACTGCTCTGTGACGACGTAGACGTAAGATCTTCCCCTTAAACCCACGGATACCTCCCATTCCCCCTGCAGACACATGTGTGATGCCAAACTACTGAGGAAAATGGGTCAGAGGTGTAGAGAAGTGTCTTAAATGATCTGTTTATGAAGTGCGGATGGAGCGAGACGTTTTCTGCTGGGAACTGTCAAAAAAAAAGTAGGCTATAATGTAGGTTACATTATAGCCTACTTTTTTTTACAGTTCCCAGCAGAAAAAGTATATTAGCGCTTCTTCTTACAGTTTTTCAACACAATTTTGCAAACTAGTCTGGTTTTATCAAAATACTTTTACTTTTGTGTGTTCGGTCCAGTGTGTCTGATCTCAAGAAGAAATGAACCGGAGCAGATTACTCATAGATATCTATATAAAGGCTAGATATGTCGTCCACGCTGCTGGCCAATGGAGGTCGACGTCTGCACCTGGCGGCCATCTTGCCACAGTCAGCTCGCTCACTCGTTACATCGTGTTAATGGTACATGTATTATTAAAATAACCATAACTTGCTCAATTTTCTACCGATTTTCAAACGGTTTGGTTTGTTATAAACGTCAGAGATGTAGTTATGACACTGCATTCTTATGAATAATAAGTGTATAAATAAATAATCATCCAGATAATTATAGCCACGTTAATAACGTTTGTAAATCCGTCAAGATTATTTGTGTTCGTTCTGACCACTCATCTTGCATCAGCTTGCCTGTGACAAGATGGCCGCCGGTGATGACGATAGAAACTCTGCCTTAAGACATCTAGCCTTTATATAGATATCTATGGATTTACATGTATTACATCATCACCTATTACATCATCACCAGGGACCAATGGGAGTTCAGAGGCGTTTCCCAGCCGGTTTAGTTATAAATATTTTTCTGGAGAGTTCGCTTTGGCAAGCTGTTTCGAACTACTAAATCAACATTACGTTGGCCTGATATTGACGTCACACTAAATAATTCTTTAATTTGGCTTAACTGTGAAGCCAGAGTTCAGGTCATGTAGTTTCTTTCGTCCATGTAACAGAACAGACACACAACAAATGTCTTGTCTGCTGGGATGCTGTTCTGAATCGGATCGCTTTAGGAAACGTTCTCATAAGCACGTCGTGTATTTCCAGGCCCATGGGCTTCTCAAATGTTCTCACTGTTATATTGTGAACCTTTTCTAGTTCAAGTGTCTGGAAGGGTATAGACCACACACACACTTTTCCATCACAGAGGAAGTCTCCGTTACTTACATCAGTACCATCTGATTCCCAGCTGTTTTAGTGGGAAACAAAAGCACACTTTGTGGCCGGGTCTTGGGTGCTGTTGCTGTTTAACCAGCGGGATAGCTTCATTATTCATAGGTGTGGTTTGGGCATAACGGGAAACAAACCAATCAGAGCGTCATATCACATTGATGAACAAGGTGCGCTTGTTCCATGGCGCAATTCTATTATAACGGCCCGTTTACACATACAAAGGTAAACTTTTGTCCATTTTAGGAGCTAATATGTCCATTTTAGGTGCTATTATGTACATTTCAGGTGCTAATATGCACATTTTAGGTGCTACTATGTCAATTTCAGGAGCTAATTATGTCCATTTTAGGTGCTAATATGTATATTTCAGGAGCTAATTATGTTCATTTTAGGTCCTAAGAAGTACATTTTAGGTGCTAATAAGTACATTTTAGGTCCTAATATTTACATTTTTGGTGTTAATATGTACATTTTAGGTGCTAATATGTTTATTTTAAGTGTTAATATGTCCATTTTAGGTGCTAATACCATTTTAGGTCCTAATAAGTACATTTTAGGTGCTAATATGTACATTTTAGGTCCTAATAAGTACATTTTAGGTGCTAATATGTAAATTTCAGGAGCTAATTATGTCCATTTTAGGTGCTAATATGTACATTTTAGATGTTAATATGTACATTTTAGGTCCTAATATGTACATTTTAGGTGCTAATATTTACATTTTAGGTCCTAATATGTCCATTTTAGGTGGTAATATGTCCATTTTAAGTCCTAATATATGTACATTTTTAGGTGCTAATATTTACATTTTAGGTGCTAACATGTACATTTTAGGTGCTAATGTACTACTAAGGTACCAATATGCAGCCTTTGGGTACAAAAGTGTACCTTTTGAAAAGTTACAGCCCCAGTGACAGCTTTTGTACCTTTTTTTGTGAGAGTGTACCTGACGCGCTTCAGATCGATGTTCTCGTCAGGGCCGTAAACGAAAGAGAAATGACTTTGGGGATGGGACAAACACAGTCAAATTAGCTTTGGTTAAACATGCTTATTTTCCCTTTTTCCCATCGTCATGGACACAACAATGATTTCCCTCCTGTTTTAATAGTTTTCCTTTTGCTCTGCAAAAGTAAAATGCATCTGTGTAGATGAGAGAATCATCTACAGTAAATGCGCGTTGTTCACTCTTTATTATGGCCAAGCATGCGCGCTTAAAATAGCATCTGAATGTACGCGCAACGCCACTGACTTTAGACTTGTTTTTTTTTCTGGTCAGTGGCGCAATTGTTTTCTGGAACTGTAAAATAGCACTAGGGATTGTTTGCGCCGAAACACGCCTCCTTTTTGCACCGACCCACCCAGGGAGCGCAAATTCATTCCCTAGTTTAGCGATGTGCGTCTGTGGAGGGAAAAGTCAAAATAGGAATGATACATGTGTTAGTGTATTTGTGCCGGGTGCAAGATAGGGCCCATAGAGCTCTTTACCTTGAATATTTCTCACCAAGCTAGCTGAACAATACGGGGGAAAACAGCGTATCCGGTTTGAATGGCGTCCTGCAGAATTAATATAGGGAAAAGGGCATCAGATTGCTGGGTTGTGTGTCGGTCATGTATGTCAAGTCGCATCAGCGATGTTTTCTGCTTTCTGCTGTTGACAGATACTAGCCATCGCTCCAATTACTGTCCAAATGTCACAGACACAGCGGAGGAGTTGCCACTCGCTCCTTCGGACACAGATAAAGCCAGACTTCAGCTTCCTTATCAGGGCTGTTACAGTTCAAGCAGTGAAACAGAGGAAATTGCAGAGGTTAAGAAATGCAATTAATGTTTGTGTTTGGTACACAAGATTTGCCATTTCGTAAAAGTCTTGAGAATATTAATGCTCTTATAGATATTAACAGGACACAAATCCACCATCTCAGATTTACTGTATGCCCTGACATAATTGAGTGTCATAGGAATTTAAAGACTTAAAGGAGTAGTTTACTTTAAAAAAACTTTTGCTGATAATTTACTCACCCTCATGTCATCCAAGATGTCCATGTCTTTCTTTCTTCAGTCGAAAAGAAATTAAGGTTTTTGATCAAAACATTCCAGGATTTTCTCCATATAATGGACTTCAATGGGAACCAAACAGTTCAAGGTCCAAAAGACAGTTTCAGTGCAAACTGTTCAAAGGGCTTTAAACGATTCCAGACGATGAATAAGGGTCTTATCAAGCGAAACGATCGCTCATTTAAAAAAAAAAACAACGTTTAAGTTTTATAAGCTCAAATGCTCGCCTTGCTCTGTTCTGTGATGCGCGTTCGTGACTCTCCTGTTCGAACTCGTTCATCAAAATGAACGAATCTTTTTCGGAGTCAATTCGTTCATTTCGTTCGTTGAGCCATTTGTGTGTATAAAACTTAAACTTTGTTATCTATTTTTCGAATGATCGATCGTTTCGCTTGATAAGACCCTTATTCATCGTCTGGAATCGTTTAAAGCCCTTTGAACAGTTTGCACTGAAACTCTCTTTTGGACCTTGAACCGTTTGGTTCCCATTAAAGTCCATTATATGGAGAAAATCCTGGAATGTTTTCATCAAAAACCTTAATTTCTTTTCGACTGAAGAATGAAAGACACGGACATCTTGGATGACATGGGGGTGAGTAAATTATCAGCAAAAGTTTGGTTTTTTTTTTTTTTAATATTGAACTATTCCTTGAAGTGTGGTCTTATTTTAAACATGACCCTTGGAAACCTTGGTTGTTGAATTAAAAAAAAAGGTTAAAAAGTGAAATAACAAAAGGTTTAAGTTAATAAATAATTTAGTATATAAAATATATATTTTAAAATGCTAGAAAATCAAAGCCATAGATTTAAACAAGTCGTGTTCCAAATTTGAGGTTGATATCTCAAGAAATTTTGTTTGGGTGCAGTACCTCTTTTTCCCCATTAGATGCTAATATAAACTTATTATTTTTTAAAAACGTTAGGTTAATTTCTTAAATAACATTTATGAAGAACATGACGGCCATATTCCAGGATGATATGTCAAAGGCTCAAACTGTGAAAGAATGGTTGTGATGAGTCATTTCCACACATGAATCGGCTCCTTAAACTCATTGAACGTCTTTGCACTCATAGAAGAAATGGTTCTATTTTGAACCAGAAATGGTTCCATCCCCCACTTCATATTTGGAACTCCAAAATGGTTCTATATAGAACCATTTTTTTTGGTAAAAGGTTCTATTGGCCAAGTACGGAACCCCAGGGTTCTATATATTTTTTAAGAGTGATTAAGAACCTTTTAGGGATTCCAAATACATATCGCTGATAGAACTTTTAAGGTTCCATATAGAACCTTTTCTTCTAAGAGTGTGGGATGTTCTACGCTAAAGTTATTACCGGTAGCATATGCCGTGTGGTTGATGTCCAGCGAACCAGAAATACATAATCATGTTTCTCTTGGTCCCCTTTTTTTTAAAATGGCGGGTGCTGGAGTTTCACGTGCCTTCGGCCAATCAGCGAACACTAACGTCACGGATAGTTCCTATAGCGCTGGTTTAGACCGACTCTGAAGTAGCAGCTAAATTAGTTCCTCCAAAAGAGCTAAAATCGATCCTCATCCGGGTACTTCATTCCTATTGAGAAAGCCCCAATAATCTAATATTATAAATGATTGAAACCCTTGAAATGACTGCCCCCTGCAGAACATGTGCAGCACCCTGTGGTGTACGGTGGGCTCGACCTGTCACTCCAGGCTGGACGGGGCCGTGGATGGGACCAAGTGTGGAGAGGACAAGGCAAGCCGGGGTTTTCATTTCCCTGCATGCCGTTCACCTGCGAGTTCTCCTTCCAGTTCCTTGGACTCTGACTAACTGAAGATCTTTTGTTTTTGTCAGTGGTGTTTTGACGGTGAGTGTGTGGTGGCGGGCTCCCAGCCTGAAAGCGTGAATGGAGGCTGGGATTCGTGGAGCGACTGGTCCGAGTGCACCAGGACCTGCGGCACGGGCGTTCAGAATGCCAGAGGGACTGTGCCAACCCAGTGTGAGTGTCCTGGTTTCCTCTGTTTCCAGTTTCAGAAGAAGAAAACACACACATTTGTTTCCATAGGCGTAATGGGTTTTATGCTGTCCAAACTGTATATACACTTACCCTACCCCTAAACCTGCCACACACACACACACACACTAAACCGACCCCTAAACCTGCCCATCACAAACAGTGAGTTTCCTAGTTTCTTGTTTCAGAAAAAAAAGAAAGAAAATATGACACACACACAAAAGCACGTGCGAGTGGGAGGAGCTATTTTTATCATCGATTGTATGGGAGAAGGCTAGCATGTTTATGGTTGACAGGGAAATGATATTTAGTGTTTGAGTGTGTGTTTATTTTGCAGACATCAATTTTGTAAGCCTTTATATATAATGCATTATAAACCTATTTCAATGCATTGTCCTTCTTACATGTAGTTACAATAGTAATTACACATAATTACACATAATTATATGCAACTAACCCTAAACCACACCATTATCCTTACTGTTATAAATAAGGGTTACAGTCGAATTATTCATTTAAGTGCTGAGAAATAATCAACTAATATAGGGTTAGGATTGGGTTTAGTTGCATGTATTTATGCATAATATATAGTTATTATTACTAACTACACATAACATGTAACAAAGATACCGGTTACCGTTTTTTTCAAAGGTATCTTTGTTACTGAGTAATATTACTGTAATTAACTACATGTACTTACTATAGGGTTAGGTTTGGGGTTTTTGGTAATTATGCACAATTGTAGTTATTATTATTACTATAGCAACTACATGTAACAATGACACTGTAAAAATAAAGTGGTAAGCCCAATAATGCATTGTATTGTCTCCACAGCTATAATACATAACAGAACTTATGTCATGCCTTTAAAAGTATAATGCATGACAAACAACCAATTTTAGATGTAACAAGGAATCTGCAATTAATATAATGCATTTTACTGTTGGTTACAAATAGGGCTGGGTATTGAGACAAATTTCACAATTCGATTCGATTTCGATTCACAAGCTTGCAATTCGATTCGATTACGATTCGATTCAATATCGATTATTTTGGATATCAGTTACAATAAATGGCAAATTTTCTCAAGGGAATCAAATCTCTTAAATGCTGTAAACTATGGTCTATATATGAAGAGCTCTTTTCCAAAACGCGTTAAACGACATTTTTAAAAAAAATGAGTTTGTCGTGTCATTCTGCTGTGGACAGAACCCTTTCACTGCTCTATCAACGTTTCATGCCGAATCGCTATATTTCCTTGTTTAAAATGTACTGCAAGATACAGTTTCTTTCCAAACCACGATAAGCGCCAGCCCTGTTTTTAGCCTAAACACGATAAATCCTCAAATTCAATGAGCGCTCTACACAATCCAGCACGGCGGCGCTCTGAACAGAGGTTTATTATGTTCATTCATTCCTCAAAATGAGTCCTAGTTTTCTAGTCGACTAGTAGTAGATCATTTAAGCCATTTGTATTATCAGTAATCACATATATTGATTTAATTAAATGGGAGAGAAACCATATGAGCGTTTTTAATTGCATATTCCGCATCTCAACGTATGCATAAAGCTTGCCACAAAGAACCGGCAAAAGTAATGATTATGCATGAAACATTTGAATTGTTTATTAATAAACTAGTGTTTTCTGTCAGTGTCAGCAACAAAGATAAAGTTGATGATGCTTACTCGCCATCTTCGCAGTGAACGGCGTTCACTGAACGCGCATAGAGAAACGCATACTTCGAATTAGCCTACATACGCAGAGAGTTGCCAATTTATTTTAGTTTTTAATTGTTTTGTTTAAAAGTAGATATTTAAAGCTTTCTGTAGCTTAGTTCTCAGGCCTGTGTGAGGCAAGCATCGCGGTGTTTCGGTTCATATTATGAGACGCGCTCCGGTTCACCTGCGCGCCTCTGTGTCCTGATTATATTGTCTGATATTTACTTCTAATGTATTAATCTAGTCAATTTGTCGATGAAACATTTATTAAAATGAAGATACAGTTTATATGAAACGAAATTTACAAGCTTTCTACAAAACAAAACTTAATAAGTGGTCAAAATCATGTCTGACGCACTCCAAATATTTTCCGATATTGGGCAGCTTTTGAATTTTGATCCTATCTTACTCATCTCATGCGGTTCCCTTTTCATAGCCTACTCAACATAGATGAAATAATAAGAATATAATATATAATATATAATAATATAATAAGAATCGATATCGGTTTGTAAAAATGAGAATCGATTAATATCGAGAAATCGATATTTATTACCCAGCCCTAGTTACAAATATATAATGCATTATGAATATCATCATTTTATACATACATATTGATCATGTATAGCCTAACCTCCGTCATCCTCAGTGGCCTTTATGTGTCTCTGTGGTTCTGATGATGAGAAATCGTGAATACATTCAATATTGGAGAGCATTGCTAGACTAATAAAACAAGTCACTGTCTCTGGTCCACATGTTCAGAGTTTGTGAAGTATAATGATTTCAATGTATTTGGCTTGCTATTCTCTATTCTGGCAGATGGTTTGCACTCGAAGCAAGTTTTTAAAGATGGAGATGGTTCTAGAAACAGATTGTGGCCTACATGTGAATGCATCTCTAAGATGTTGTAATTGATGGAAAGCATGTGCAACATCTGCATCAACTTTTCAAGGATGTGGGAAAAAGATAACAACAATTATCTTCCATTTAAGAGAAAAAAAAAATACATTTTGATTTGATGTTAAGATCATTTCTCCTGTCCCTGTTTAATGTGCAACTATGAATTAAGCTTTTAGATGTTTGTTTGAGACGCCTACCATTATGTGACAAAAATGCACAAAAATAACATCTTCTGTTTCATAGAAAAGTTAAATATTTTAGTTCAACTATTCCTTTGAACAGCCACCCAGACCACACACATGCAATCATGCCAGGGAGTTTTGCACAGGCACCTTTCATATTGTATTCAGATAAATATGTTTTTAATTGCGCTTAGAGCCAATGGCTGCTTTGACAAGGTGATCTAGACCATTTTATTCCAATTTCAAGCTTTTTGACTAGCCTATATGTGCCTTTTCAGCCAGGCCTCATCCCAAGGTGTCATATACTGACGCTTTTGACATTTCATCTACATCCAACACCAGCACATGGCACCCTTTAGGGCCAGAAGGCGCCTCCTAGTGGTCTAACCCTAACACTACCCCAGACCTAAACCTACCCATAACCGAACAAAGCTCTGTGCGTTTGTTAAAGGGTGCAATGTGCGCTGGATTTTAGACGAAATTTCAAAAGCGTCACTATATGACGCCCTAGGATGAGAATGCGTCTCTTTTGTGAATATTTCTACAAATAACAAGTGATTTTGAATGACCTAATGGCGTTTTGAATGTTTCATGCTTTTTTTTTAGACCCAAATATGGCGGTAAATACTGTCTGGGAGAACGGCGCAGATATCGGACCTGTAACCGTGAACCCTGCCCTGTGGACCAGCCCAGCTTCAGATACATTCAGTGCACCCGCTTTAACACAGTCCCTTATAAGGGGAAGTTTTATAAATGGACGCATGTGAATAACAGAGGTAAGCATTATGCCACTGCATACACTCTAAAAATTATATGTTGGATTTAATTAAAATATATATACGCACCATTTTTGCATCATACTTTTTAAGTAATCCCGACTTGGAATCATTTTACTTAAAATATATGTTATATGTTATAATGTACTTAAATATTTGAGTTCACGCAACATTCTTTACTTAAAAATATATGCATCGCGTTACATAAATATTTGAGTTCACGCAACATTCTTTACTTAAATATATATGCATCGCGCTACATAAATATTTGAGTTCACGCAACATTCTTTACTTAAAAATATATATGCATCGCGTTACATAAATATTTGAGTTCACGCAACATTCTTTACTTAAAAATATATGCATCGCGCTACATAAATATTTGAGTTCACGTAACATTCTTTACTTAAAAATATATGCATCGCGCTACATAAATATTTGAGTTCATGCAACATTCTTTACTTAAAAATATATGCATCACGTTACATAAATATTTGAGTTCACGCAACATTCTTTACTTAAATATATATGCATCGCGTTACATAAATATTTGAGTTCACGCAACATTCTTTTATGCATCGCGTTACATAAATATTTGAGTTCACGCAACATTCTTTACTTAAAAATATATGCATCGCGCTACATAAATATTTGAGTTCACGTAACATTCTTTACTTAAAAATATATGCATCGCGTTACATAAATATTTGAGTTCACGCAACATTTTTTACTTAAAAATATATGCATCGTGTTACATAAATATTTGAGTTCACGCAACATTCTTTACTTAAAAATATATGCATCGCGCTACATAAATATTTGAGTTCGCGTAACATTCTTTACTTAAAAATATATGCATCGCGCTACATAAATATTTGAGTTCACGCAACATTCTTTACTTAAAAATATATGCATCGCGCTACATAAATATTTGAGTTCACGCAACATTCTTTACTTAAAAATATATGCATCACGTTACATAAATATTTGAGTTCACGCAACATTCTTTACTTAAAAATATATGCATCGCGTTACATAAATATTTGAGTTCACGCAACATTCTTTACTTAAATATATATGCATCGCGTTACATAAATATTTGAGTTCACGCAACATTCTTTACTTAAAAATATATGCATCGCGCTACATAAATATTTGAGTTCACGTAACATTCTTTACTTAAAAATATATGCATCGCGTTACATAAATATTTGAGTTCACGCAACATTTTTTACTTAAAAATATATGCATCGTGTTACATAAATATTTGAGTTCACGTAACATTCTTTACTTAAAAATATATGCATCGCGTTACATAAATATTTGAGTTCACGCAACATTTTTTACTTAAAAATATATGCATCGTGTTACATAAATATTTGAGTTCACGTAACATTCTTTACTTAAATATATATGCATCGCGTTACATAAATATTTGAGTTCACGCAACATTCTTTACTTAAATATATATGCATCGCGTTACATAAATATTTGAGTTCACGCAACATTCTTTACTTAAAAATATATGCATCGCGCTACATAAATATTTGAGTTCACGTAACATTCTTTACTTAAAAATATATGCATCGCGTTACATAAATATTTGAGTTCACGTAACATTTTTTACTTAAAAATATATGCATCGTGTTACATAAATATTTGAGTTCACGCAACATTCTTTACTTAAAAATATATGCGTCGCGCTACATAAATATTTGAGTTCACGCAACATTCTTTACTTAAAAATATATTCATCGCGTTACATAAATATTTCAGTTCACGCAACATTCTTTACTTAAAAATATATGCATCACGTTACATAAATATTTGAGTTCGTGTAACATTCTTTACTTAAAAATATAGGCATCACGTTACATAAATATTTGAGTTCACACAACATTCTTTACTTAAAAATATATGCATCGCGTTACATAAATATTTGAGTTCACGCAACATTCTTTACTTAAAAATATAGGCATCACGTTACATAAATATTTGAGTTCACACAACATTCTTTACTTAAAAATATATGCATCGCGTTACATAAATATTTGAGTTCATGCAACATTTTTTACTTAAAAATATATGCATCGCACTACATAAATATTTGAGTTCACGTAACATTATTTACTTAAAAATATATGCATCGCGTTACATAAATATTTGAGTTCACGCAACATTCTTTACTTAAAAATATATGCATCGCACTACATAAATATTTGAGTTCGTGTAACATTCTTTACTTAAAAATATATGCATCACGTTACATAAATATTTGAGTTCACGCAACATTCTTTACTTAAAAATATATGCATCGCACTACATAAATATTTGAGTTCGTGTAACATTCTTTACTTAAAAATATATGCATCACGTTACATAAATATTTGAGTTCACACAACATTCTTTACTTAAAAATATATGCATCGCACTACATAAATATTTGAGTTCGTGTAACATTCTTTACTTAAAATATATGCATCACGTTACATAAATATTTGAGTTCACGCAACATTCTTTACTTAAAAATATATGCATCGCGTTACATAAATATTTGAGTTCATGCAACATTTTTTACTTAAAAATATATGCGTCGCGTTACATAAATATTTGAGTTCACGTAACATTATTTACTTAAAAATATATGCATCGCGTTACATAAATATTTGAGTTCACACAACATTCTTTACTTAAAAATATAGGCATCGCGTTACATAAATATTTGAATAAATATCGCGTTACACCAAATGATGATTCATCTTTCCATAAATCATCATCAAAACAAAATTTTCTTTTGGCTTTTGTGCCATAACAAATGTGTTATATAAACACTCAGTTACAGCAGCCAGAGGAAAACCTGGTGTTATAAAGTCAGGGGTCAAGAGCCCAACTAAATCATTCCTAATAACAACTTCTGTAGACGAATGATAAAAGTCAAACTGGTTAGTAATAAGTGAAGCTTGTAATGCTGTTTGTGGAGTTGTTCAACCGTCCTCGGCTGAGATCTTGAGAGATTTAAACATTTTATCTTTAGTTGATTTCATCTAATATCATGGTTGGAATTCAGTTGTAGTTCTTGTGTTTCAGGTGTTCATCATTAATGCCCAACAATCACTTAATTAATCACTTAATTTCTTGACTCCAATAACTACTTTTAGTGAACTCAACTGAAATAATTTCAGAGTACTCATAACTATTGTTTTTAATTAACTTAAATGAATTGAGGCATTCCTCAAATTAAATGAGTTAGCTTAACTTGTTACAGAAAATCGTGATTCTTAATTTATCCAGAATGGTGCAAGGTGTAGCACTTCATATGTAGTGTACTGGGGTGATAATGAGAGATTTTGTGGAGGCTCTCTTTAAATAGATGTTACGGGAAGGATACGTTTGTGTGATTTCAGTTGATCCGTGCGAGCTGCACTGCAGACCTGTGAACGAGCAGTTCTCGGAGCGGATGCTAGACACGGTCTTGGACGGGACGCAGTGTTATGAAGGCAGTCAGAGACGAGACATATGCGTGAACGGCATTTGCAAGGTTGGTAATGGCTTTGACCTCTTTGCTCAGTCTCAGACTCTCCTTGTAAATTTCTACTTGTCATTTTCTTCGCAAGCCATTGAGAGTCTGTCAGCTTGAGTATCAGTCAACTGTGAAATTATATGACACAAGAGAAACTCAAAAACATATCTGAACAAGTCCTTGTTCGACCCCAGGCTGAAATGCATGCATGGTAATGATGAATAAAGGAGGAAGCTTGTTTTTGATGCAGTCTTGCTTCTACAGAGCTTTTTCTCACAAAATATTTAGCAGACTACAAACATGTTTCACTGAACCAACCATAGCCTTATTATACTGTTATAGGCACACTGTAAAAAAATATTGATGGTTTAACTTAAAAAAGTACAATTTTAAGTTCATTGAACTGGAAAAAGTGAGTTAATACAATGACGGAGATTCATTTAACCATCAGAAACTCAAAATTATATGTTATCTCAACTAAATAAATTATTTAAGTTGATTTGACAAAAGAAAAAATGTGGTGATTACTACACTGTAAAAAATATTGTTGGTTTAACTTAAAAAAGTAAGTAACCTGGGTTGCCTTAAAAATTTTAAGTTGATTGAACTGGAAAAGTGAGTTAATACAATGATGGAGATTCATTTAACCATCAGAAACTCAAAATTATATGTTATCTGAACTAAATAAATTATTTAAGTTGATTTGACAAAAGAAAATATGTTATGATTACTACACTGTAAAAAATATTGTTGGTTTAACTTAAAAAAGTAAGTAACCTGGGTTGCCTTAAAAATTTTAAGTTGATTGAACTGGAAAAGTGAGTTAATACAATGAAGGAGATTGATTTAATCATCAGCAACTCAAAATTATATGTTATCTGAACTAAATAAATTATTTAAGTTGATTTGACAAAAGAAAATATGTTGTGATTACTACACTGTAAAAAATATTGTTGGTTTGACTTAAAAAAGTAAGTAACCTGGTTGCCTTAAAAATTTTAAGTTGATTGAACTGGAAAAGTGAGTTAATACAATGAAGGAGATTGATTTAATCATCAGAAACTCAAAATAATAAGTTATCTCAACTAAATAAATTATTATAAAGTTGATTTGACAAAAGAAAATATGTTGTGATAATATTTTTTACAGTGCAGTAAAATTGTGGAGATTTTTTAAAGAGAATCTCTTCTGAAGAGAGCTATTTCACTTGCGTTTGTCATCCAGCAGAAGATAAAACATGGGAAAACCTGAACACATGCCTTATGTCAAGGCAAGAAACACACCTATAATAATCCTTTGTTATAATTTGATGATGTGATTTATTCATATCTGATACACATTGTGTTAAACTATAAAGTTGACTCTATTCTTCTCCCGGTCCACCGGATAGTGTGTATCCGATTGGAATCTTATTGGAGACATTATTAACTATCCACACTGTGTATCTCAACGGTTCAGATCTGATTTGTGTGTCCCGTTGTGTTCTTTCCGTGTCAACATTGTATTGTAATTTTTTGCTCAACTGGCTCAACAACACAACCTTGTTTCTGCATCAACATTCAGCAAGTTTTCTATAACAGCGTCTGGCATGTTAACATTTTACGTGGCGTGAGAAAGACATAAACCACACGAAATCTGATTAGAGTGGTCAGGATTTCAAACCATATATGAATAGTTGCTCAAAATGGATTTCATGTGATTTATTATTATTATTTTTTGCTGTTTACATTTTCTAAATATGATCGGATTCTAATTGGATTGGTACAAAAATTGGTTCCCTTTTATGTCGATGGCGATTTGGGGAACGCCTCTGCATGAACCGATGTCTGAAACGCTTATCTAATCACAGCAATCCTATTGGCCGGCGACAGCCTATGACCTCACTACTAGTGCGATGTGGAATTATATAAGGGGAGCCTGGAGAACCTGTCAAAATCTTTTCATCTTCAGAGACTGTTTTGTTTGTACGCTTCAACCTGAAACTTCAAAAAGGTAATCATGGCTTGTGAAAAATGCTCAGGAAGTGTGTGCATCTGTGTCGGAGATATTTGATACTTGATGACACACAACTTGTGCGTTTATTGTTTGGGCTCAGAGCATGTACGATCAGTTCCTGAGGATTCTGCTTGTGCCACTATGACAGCTACACTCTCGTCTGCTCTCTTCTCGAGGGAAGAGGGTTAGACATCTGTACCAGGATCGAAACGTTTTTTCAGAGGGAGCTCGCTGAGGAGGTTGAGTGAACCGTTAATCTCTCGCGCCCCTCAGAGACTTTTGAGAGGTGCAGGATGAGGATGTATTATCACTAACATCCTCTGATACAGCAGCGTGTGCTCTGCTGTGTATAAAAACATCCAGCCCAAGAGTGCAGGAAATGGCTAATGAGGGTGAAGAGGATTTCTAACCCGTCCCCTCGCGTCCCCTGTGTTAAGCTGTTCAGTGTTACGCACTTTAGTGAAGCTTCAGCTGTCGTTGGAGCACGTGAGGGAAGAGGCCGTTCGTAACTTGATGAACGGTTTCTTTCCCGTCATAAAGCTCCAGCTCTCGTGAGCCTTCCATTCCTGTCCGATCTACACAATGAGATCGAAAAGGCATGGAAGAGCCCAAATTCAGTGCACATTCATTGCCATTCATGTTGAGAGAATGCGAAAACACAGGTATGTTGAGGGAATGGGTGAACACGGGTATGTTTAGGGAATGGGCGAACACGGGTATGTTTAGGGAATGGGCGAACACGGGTATGTTTAGGGAATGGGCGAACACGGGTATGTTGAGGGAATGGGTGAACACGGGTATGTTGAGGGAATGGGCGAACACGGGTATGTTTAGGAATGGGCGAACACGGGTATGTTGAGGGAATGGGTGAACACGGGTATGTTTAGGGAATGGGCGAACACAGGTATGTTTTGGGAATGAGTGAACACGGGTATGTTGAGGGAATGGGTGAACACGGGTATGTTTAGGGAATGGGCGAACACGGGTATGTTTAGGGAATGGGCGAACACGGGTATGTTTAGGAATGGGCGAACACGGGTATGTTGAGGGAATGGGTGAACACGGGTATGTTGAGGGAATGGGTGAACACGGGTATGTTTAGGGAATGGGCGAACACAGGTATGTTTTGGGAATGAGTGAACACGGGTATGTTGAGGGAATGGGTGAACACGGGTATGTTTAGGGAATGGGCGAACACGGGTATGTTTAGGGAATGGGCGAACACGGGTATGTTTAGGGAATGGGTGAACACGGGTATGTTTAGGGAATGGGCGAACACGGGTATGTTTAGGGAATGGGCGAACACGGGTATGTTTAGGGAATGGCGAACACGGGTATCTTTTGGGAATGCGCAAACAAGGGTATGTTGAGGGAATGGCGAACACGGATATGTTTAGGAATGGGCGAACACAGGTATGTTTAGGGAATGGGCGAACACGGGTATGTTTAGGGAATGGGCGAACACGGGTATGTTTAGGGAATGGGTGAACACGGGTATGTTTAGGGAATGGGCGAACACGGGTATGTTTAGGGAATGGGCGAACACGGGTATGTTTAGGGAATGGGCGAACACAGGTATGTTTGGGAATGAGTGAAACGGGTATGTTGAGGGAATGGGTGAACACGGGTATGTTTAGGGAATGGGCGAACACGGGTATGTTTAGGGAATGGGCGAACACGGGTATGTTTAGGGAATGGGCGAACACGGGTATCTTTTGGAATGCGCAAACAAGGGTATGTTGAGGGAATGGGCGAACACGGATATGTTTAGGGAATGGGCGAACACAGGTATGTTTAGGAATGGGCGAACACGGGTATGTTTAGGGAATGGGCGAACACGGGTATGTTTAGGGAATGGGTGAACACGGGTATGTTTAGGGGAATGCGCGAACACGGGTATGTTTAGGGAATGGGCGAACACGGGTATGTTTAGGGAATGGGCGAACACGGGTATCTTTTGGGAATGCGCAAACAAGGTATGTTGAGGGAATGGGCGAACACGGATATGTTTAGGAATGGGCGAACACAGGTATGTTTAGGGAATGGGCGAACACGGTATGTTTAGGGAATGGGCGAACACGGGTATGTTAGGGAATGGGTGAACACGGTATGTTTAGGGAATGGGCGAACACGGGTATGTTTAGGGAATGGGCGAACACGGGTATGTTTAGGGAAATGGCGAACACGGGTATGTTGAGGGAATGGGTGAACACGGGTATGTTGAGGGAATGGGTGAACACGGGTATGTTTAGGGAATGGGCGAACACAGGTATGTTTGGGAATGAGTGAACACGGGTATGTTGAGGGAATGGGTGAACACGGGTATGTTTAGGGAATGGGCGAACACGGGTATGTTTAGGGAATGGGCGAACACGGGTATGTTTAGGGAATGGGCGAACACGGGTATGTTGAGGGAATGGGTGAACACGGGTATGTTGAGGGAATGGGTGAACACGGGTATGTTTAGGGAATGGGCGAACACAGGTATGTTTTGGGAATGAGTGAACACGGTATGTTGAGGGAATGGGTGAACACGGGTATGTTTAGGGAATGGGCGAACACGGGTATGTTTAGGGAATGGGCGAACACGGGTATCTTTTGGGAATGCGCAAACAAGGGTATGTTGAGGGAATGGGCGAACACGGATATGTTTAGGGAATGGGCGAACACAGGTATGTTTAGGGAATGGGCGAACACGGGTATGTTTAGGGAATGGGCGAACACAGGTATGTTTAGGAATGGGCGAACACGGGTATGTTTAGGGAATGGGCGAACACGGGTAGGGAATGGGCGAACACGGGTATGTTTAGGGAATGGGCGAACACAGGTATGTTTAGGGAATGGGCGAACACGGGTATGTTTAGGGAATGGGCGAACACGGGTAGGGAATGGGCGAACACGGGTATGTTTAGGGAATGGGCGAACACAGGTATGTTTAGGGAATGGGCGAACACAGGTGTGTTTAGGGAATGGGCGAACACGGGTATGTTTAGGCAATGGGTGAACACGGGTATGTTTAGGGAATGGGCGAACACGGGTATGTTTAGGGAATGGGTGAACACGGGTATGTTTAGGCAATGGGTGAACACGGGTATGTTTAGGGAATGGGCGAACACGGGTATGTTTAGGGAATGGCGAACACGGGTATGTTTAGGGAATGGGCGAACACGGGTATGTTTAGGGAATGGGCGAACACAGGTATGTTTAGGGAATGGGCGAACACGGGTATGTTTAGGGAATGGGCGAACACGGGTATGTTTAGGGAATGGGCGAACACAGGTATGTTTAGGGAATGGGCGAACACGGGTATTTTTAGGGAATCCGCGAACACGGGTATGTTGAGGGAATGGGCGAACACGGGTATGTTGAGGGAATATACGTAGGCCTCCTCGATAGTCCAGTAGCGTGAGACTGTACTCCTCTTGCTTTAAAGGGTTGATATCACTTCTGCTGAGTACACTGCCTGTTGGCAATGTAAACCTTAGAGCTGGAGGTGCCCCTCTTATTAGGGTCACTTTCAGAGTGCCCAGCCTACACAGGGCACTGAAGCACTGTGTCGATCCAGTATCGAGTAGAGTCACACTCCCCTCGTTTGCAAGGGTTAGAAGCTATGCTGAGTTCTTCTCTCCAGGATGCCCGTCTCTATGATCCGGTCTGTGAGTGATTATTGCCACTATCTGCATTGGATGCCTCAACAAGTAAGGCGAGTGAGGTTAGAGACTCTGATTAGAAAACCTAAGCACTGCGACGGCTGACGTCCGTGAAAGTCGAAGCTGTAGGCCTTACAGTAGGCCTCCTCGATAATCTGGTAACATAGGATTGTACTCCCCTTGCTTTAAAGGGTCAATAGTACTTCTGCTGAGTACACTGCCTGTGGGCAATGTTAAATAAGTATAACCAGGCCCACAGAGATGTCTTTGAGAGCACCTGGCTTCTGTAGCTAGCTCTGCTAATAGTCCCGGTATCAAGTAATTGGGCCTTTAAAGGTCCCCTTGAAAGCGGCTCTCCAATGAGTTGGATGCTTAGCATTGCAAAGGCATTAAGTATCACGTTGCAGGCTCCCATGAAGCCTCCCTGTTTCTAGCCCAGAGCCTGGTCAATACTTGATCAGGTTTGAGCATAGTATTCCAGAATCTATCTGAGGATTGTTCTGTATGAATATTTAGCTTCCCAAGTCTGGTCGGAAGGTCGAAGGACTCTCACGAGGTCTCCCTGTTCGATCAGCCCTAGAGCTGGAGGCGCTCCCCTTATCAGGGTCCCTTTTCAGAGTGCCCAGCCTCCACGGGGCTTTGAAGCACTGTGTAGATCCAGGATCGAGTAGAGTTACTCCCCTCGTTTGCAAGGGTTAGAAAGAGAGTTCTACACTCCAGGATGCCCGTTAGGCATAGGTCATAAGACTAGGTCAGTAAATGTGAGCCATTACTGCCACTATCTGCAGTCTTCCCTATTGGATGCCTCCACAAGTGAGGCAAGTTTTGGTGGAGAATCTGTTTAGGAAACAGATGGGTTGTTGGCAAGTCTAGGTCAGTAATTAGACCAGGTCAGCCCTCCCAGGTGGCATGTGGGGTTGACTTCATGCCACCCTCAGAAAGTGACTGGATGGGACTCTTTGGACCCCTGGTCATATTCCCTAAAGGAATCCCTTGCATGGAAGCTGTTGGTTCCAAGCCTTTGAGCGGCCTCGGTAGGCCTTCATTGTTTTGAAGGCCTCCTTGAAGCTTATAGCTTGGGCAGTGGCTGTAGGAAATAGTATCACTGACAGCCAGTATGTGACCCTAAGGGGGAGTGTTTTGGCATTTCAGTGAAACTGCCATCTTTGAAGTTTTTATCACAGCATAATTTGGCATGCACTCCCCTCAGCATAGCAGCGTTGGTATATCGTTCCCCAAAGTGTCATTGACGCAGTGAGAGTTCCCTTTCGAAAGGGAACGTCTCAGATTACGACTGTAACCTTTGTTCCCTGAGAACAGGAAAAACTGCGTCTTTCGCCATGCCTCGGGGATGCCTGCTGGACAGTCCCTTCAGACGATGAGATGTTGACATATTCTCCCCTTATATACTTCCGGGTCACACTAGTACTGATGTCATAGGCTGTCGCCGGCCTATAGGATTGTCGTGATTAGATAAGCATTTCAGACACCGGTTCACACGGAGGCATTCCCCAAAGCGCCATCGACGCAGCGTCTCGTTCCCTGTTCTTAGGGAACAGAGGTTACAGTTGTAACCTGAAACGATTTGGACGTTGCAAGTAAGTAAACATTCACAACCATCCAGTAGAGCTGCACGATTCATCTAATTCAGATCTGTGTTGCTGCTGATGTCTACAGTAGCGTTCAAAACAGAGAAAATCCCTTTTTGAACATAATTGCACTTCAAATAACGATTGTATCAATTACATCGTTTCACCAGTAGTTGTGACTGTCAGATTAATCAATTAAACATTTTAAATAGACTGCAGCATTCAACATTTTGTCAGAACCTCTAGTAAATTACATGTTATTTTGTTTCGTTGCCTGTTTAGAATCATGATCTCTGTTTAAACAAAAAAAATGATTCTTAATTTTTCCAGAATCGTACCATCCAGAATAACCTAATAACCACTTAGCAACACCCTGGCAACCACTCAGAACACCCAATCATAACAGACAGCATGGAGGATGCACTTTTTAAAATTAAATGTTTTTTTTTTTTTTATCTTTTATATGATCGTGTCACAGTACATAGGCTGTGATTATGAAATCGACTCGGATGCCGTTGAGGATCAATGTGGGGTTTGCCATGGAAATGGATCTACATGTGAGACAGTGAGAAAGACCTTTGAGGACAGCGAAGGGCTCGGTTTGTGAAAGTAGCATTCATGTCATAAATATATTACAGTACACATTTGTTTTCTTTCTACTTAATTTGTTTTAATAAGCTGAGGTTGTTGTTGTTTTTTTTTGTCTCCCAGGCTATGTAGACATAGGCCTTATTCCGAAAGGGACACGGACATCCGTATGAGGAAGTCGCAGAGGCTGAGAACTACTTGGCATTACGCAGTAGTGACCCTGATAAATATTTCCTGAACGGTGGCTGGACCGATCCAGTGGAATGGCGAGTATAAGGGAGCAGGAACAGTATTCACTTATGAAAGGACCCGGCAGCTGGAAAACATATCTTCCCCGGGCCGACCATGGAGC
>NW_024121284.1:46005-121346 GCF_016745375.1 Pimephales promelas
TGTATAAAGTCATTTGCGTCGCGTGCAAGATAGGGACCTTAACTTAAATTTACAGTAAAAAAATTTCATTGTCTGATTTAATAGTAATTTACTGACTTTTTGAATTACTAATTTTTGTTTGGTACTATTGTAATTACACTGACAACCACCAATCACAGAGTCACATGATGCATCAAAGCTCATCACAAGCTGCTTTTCCGCAAGAAAGTTATACACAGTGTCCTTCACACAAACACTAAAAGTCGTCATGGTAACACACATAAAACTTTTAAAAATGCATTAAACATTAATCGAACAAGATTAAATATTAAAAAGATTCACATGTACATACTTAATTAGAAACTCTGAAGACAGTTATTTTCAACAAAAATACATCAAATGTGAAGTGTCGTGCAGGGAATTCGTAGGAATGTCAATTTCGTTTTTTTTTTACTGTAAATTATACTTTTTCACTTCCAAAAACGGTCAATTTTACTGTAAAATTACATTAAATCACAGCTATTCACCGTACGGAAACTGTTAACGAATTAACAGTTTTTCACTGTTGCATTTTTACAGTATTTTTACCGTTAAAATCACGATAATTGTTTACAATGCAGATCACTGTAGTAGAAGGGTTGCAATGTTGCTCTTCACATGTGAGAGTGTTGTGTTTTATAGGTGGCAGGGTTGTTTCGGGATCCCAGCATCGGAAATGCCATCAACATTGCAGTCGTGCGTCTCATTCTGCTGGAAAAGGACGAGGTAAGCGAGATGACAAAGCAAACCCTTGCTCTAAAAATACATGCAGTCGTTCTGAATCATCTAAGGCACACGCACACATGGTTTTAGGAGGGACGACTGCGTTTAAATGCAGGAGTGAGTCACCTAAATAATTGTTTAAAATATTATTATTATTATGATAATGACAGGAGTCACTAGAGCCAGACCGATATATCGGCAGGCCGATATTATCGGCCGATATTAGGCATTTTCCAAACTATCGGTATCGGCAGTTATAATGGCCGATAAATGAATATTTCAACATTAAAATAAAAATGGATGAAACACGCTTGAAACATGTCATGAGTGTTGGAGTTGTATAGTTTGTCCACCAGAGGGCAATGTTCTGTTGCCACAATAAAAGAAAAAAGTTTCTTTTTAAATTGCATTTTCTTATTATTTTAGTTAAAACGTATACTTAACTACAAATAACTAATGTTAGGGAAATCTGTTTAATGTTTTGTTGCGCATTTCTGAAAAAAAAATAAAATAAAAGAAATATCGGCCGATATATCGGAATATCGGATTTTAAAACCAACAATTATTAGTATCGGTATCGGCCTTCAAAATCCTTTATCGGTCGGGCTCTAGGAGTCACTCATGTAATGTGTTTATTGACATGTACAGCCATAGAAAGGTTTTTGATTTAAGGCTGCAAACAAGAAACATTGTTTCACAATTTTTTCTGCCCAATGTAATATTAATATTAACCCGTCTGTTGAGAGAAACTACAGTGAACAAAGCAGGTTTGCTTGCTCCACATCTGGAGAACAGAGACACACATCTCTGATGAGATTTTAAATGCTTCATCTAGTTGTTCAGACTACGTACACACTATGCATGGTTGGGGTCATTCTCCTAGACGTGTGCATTAAAGATGTAGATGTTGTTTGCATAGAGCACATCAAATATGGTCAACAGAAGCACACCTTGACATGTGAGACGAACTTCACTGGTTCTTATGGAATAGCATTAGTGTCTCTTCAGAAGACTTCAAACTATGGTTTCGGCAAACATCGAGTCTTTGATCTATGTTGGTAATTGCAAATAGTTGGCTAACGATGCTTTTAGCAAATGCACTCCAGATTGGTTTTAAATGCCATGAGCTCAAATATGCCCTCTTCAAATGAACACACGAGAATCAATTTATAAATTAGCATAGGCTGTGAATGCCATAAACATAGAGAGCTTTTCCTTTAAATTAAGCTTTTTAAGGTTTCCATTTAAAGGGATAGTCCACTTTTTTTTGGAAATAGGCTCATTTTACCACTCCTCCAGAGTTAAACAGCTGAGTTTTACTGTTTTCGAATCCATTCAGACGATTTTCTGATATTTAGAAGAATATCAGTGAACAGACAGTTTCTGGTCTCATTGACTTCCATAGTATATTTTTTTCCTACTATGGAAGTCAATGAGACCAGAAACTATCTGGTAAGTGATATTCTTCTAAATATCAAAAAATCGGCTCAATGGATTTGAAAACGGTAAACCTCAGCTGTTTAACTCTGGGGGAGTGGTAAAATGAGCCTATTTCCAAAAAAAAAAAAAAGTGGAATATCCCTTTAATTTTATTTTATATGCATTGTGTTAACTTCCATTTTCACCTTCAAACTCTCATTCTACAATATGATATCTTTAATAAAAGCTGCAAATAAACCCATTTTCTAATTGCTTTTACACAAATCCATGCAACTGTATTCCTTATTTAAACTCATACTTACACACTGTACATAGATGTAAATACAATGAATACTATCATGTATTATCAGGAGGATTTGAAGATCAGCCATCATGCCGACCACAGCCTGAACAGCTTCTGTAAGTGGCAGAAAGGCATTAACATGAAGGACGACGACCATCCGGTCCATCATGACGTGGCTGTCCTGATCACAAGGTACATCTGGCCTAACTCTAATCAGCTTTACATTGCTTTACATACACAGTATAATGCATCTTTGTCTGTGACGCAGGAAAGACATTTGTGCCGCCATCAATAAGCCCTGTGAGACGTTGGGTCTGTCTCATGTGGCTGGGATGTGTCAGCCTCACCGCAGCTGCAGTATTAATGAAGACACTGGCCTTCCTCTGGCGTTCACGGTTGCACATGAGCTCGGACACAAGTAAGTGCTGGAACACACATTATCTGTCAATCGGTTAATCTAAGAGTGATCTAAAGGAGTAGTTCACTTTAAAAAAAAAAAAAAAAACGTTTGCTGATAATTTACTCACCCCCATGTCATCGAAGATGTCCGTGTCTTTCTTTCTTCAGTCGAAAAGAAATTAAGGTTTTTGATGAAAACGTTCCAGGATTTTTCTCCATATAATGGACTTCAATGGGAACCAAACGGTGCAAACCGTTGAAAGGGCTTTAAACGATTCCAGGCGATGAATAAGGGTCTTATCAAGCGAAACGATCGCTCATTTCAAAAATAAATGAAAAAGTTTAAGTTTTATAAGCTCAAATGCTCGCCTGTGATGAGCGTTCGTAACTCTCCTGTTCAAAATGAACGAATCTTTTTTTCGAGTCATTTTGTTCGTTGAATCAACCAAGTGACTCAAAAAAAGATTTGTTCGTTTTATTTTGAACAGGAGAGGATGTGTGCTTATAAAATGTAAACTTTTGCATTTATTGTTGAAATGAGCGATGGTTTCGCTTGATAAGACCCTTATTCATCGTCTGGTGTCGTTTAAAGCCCTTTGAACAGTTTGCACTGAAACTCTCATTTGGACCTTGAACTGTTTGGACCCCATTGAAGTCCATTATATGGAGAAAATCCTGGAATGTTTTCATCAAAAACCTTAATTTCTTTTCGACTGAAGAAATAGAGACGTGGACATCTTGGATGACATGGGGGTGAGTAAATTATCAGCAAAAGTTTTTTTAAAGCTGAACTATAATTAAGTGCTGTAATCGGTGCAGCTACTAACACAGAAAACAAGAAAAGTGACAAACTAGCTCTGTTTCTGTTAGCCTTTCACTGTAAGCATGTTAATTTCTGATTATTATCAACGTTGAAAATTTGGTCAAGATTTTGTAGAAACCGTGTTCAGAGTTCTTTAATGAATAGAAAGCCTAAAAGAACGGCATTTATTGGAAATTAAAAGTCTTTACTGTCATTTTTATCAGTTTAATGCATCGTTTCTGAATAAAAGTAAAAAAAAAAAAAATAAAACGCAATGGCAATCAAATCTCTTCTTATTCATATTAACATTGAAGTGCTACCTATTATATTACAATATTGTTTTGCTATTGTACCTGCGTTTGTTTCCGTCGAAATTGCAGATGGTGATAATAGACAAGAAATGTATTTCGATGGAGTTTCTTTAGACATTTAGAAATCCTGCAGCCTGAACTACTGTAGGGAAACCGCACACACACACACACACACACACACACACACACACACACACACACTCCTGTTTCGAAAGCAATACAGTCTCACTAAAACTAGACAGTGTTGCATATGTAAATTGCTCATTTTGCGTGTCTCCGAAAGCCAAGGTGTCCTTGATGAAACATGCATTAGTTCTGTGGCTTTAATAGTCCAGTAACACACACTTTACTGCAGGCAGTGTACGGCTGAATATTCACTCGCTATATTCCTATACGAGAGACCAATTTCTTTCTGGTACCAATTACAGTTGCTGAATTTGAGCCAGCATGTCATTCAGATGTGTTTGATTTATTGTGTATCTTTCCCTTCAAGATTACATGAAATAGTTTTTAAGAGGTCAGTGTTTGTGCCAGACCATTATGTAAATGATGGCGGCCAGAAAATGACTTCTGAAGCCCAATGGATGGGATTTCTTTTGTTGTTTTCTCTTAAGAACGTGCTGTTAAATGGCATATTTGAGACTTGTGCTTCGACTTAGAGCTCATTTGATCTCGTGCCGTTTGTTCTGCGCACATGCCTTTTGAAAATGTTTGTGGTCACACACCACATAGAGATATAAACAATGATTTCATGATAAACAGTGAAGCACAGCAGGACTCAGTAACTGTGTTTCTAGACTACTATTGCAGTCTGTGTAATATACACTCTTAGAAGAAATGGTTCTATTTAGAACCAGAAATGGTTCCATACCCCGCTTAATATATGGAACTCCAAAATGGTTCTATATAGAACCATTTTTTTGTAAAAGGTTCTATTGGCCAAGTGTGGAACCCCGGGGTTCTATATAGAACCATTTTTTTGGTAAAAGGTTCTATTGGCCAAGTATAGAACCTCAGGGTTCTATATAGAACCATTTTTTTGGTAAAAGGTTCTATTGGCCAAGTATGGAACCCCAGGGTTCTATATAGAACCATTTTTTTTGGTAAAAGGTTCTATTGGCTAAGTATGGAACCCCAGGGTTCTATATTGAACCATTGTTTTTGGTAAAAGGATCTATTGGCCAAGTATGGAACCCCAGGGTACTATATAGAACCAATTATTTGGTAAAATGTTCTATTGGCCAAGTATGGAACCCCAGGGTTCTATATAGAACCATTTTTTTTGGTAAAAGGTTCTTTCGGCCAAGTATGGAACCCCAGGGTTCTATATAGAACCATTTTTTTGGTAAAAGGTTCTATTGGCCAAGTATGGAACCCCAGGGTTCTATATTGAACCATTTTTTTGGTAAAAGGTTCTATTGGCCAAGTATGGAACCCCAGGGTTCTATATTGAACCATTTTTTTTGGTAAAAGGTTCTATTGGCCAAGTATGGAACCCCAGGGTTCTATATAGAACCATTTTTTTGGTAAAAGGTTCTATTGGCCAAGTATGGAACCCCAGGGTTCTATATCGAACCATTTTTTTTGGTAAAAGGTTCTATTGGCCAAGTATGGAACCCCAGGGTACTATATAGAACCATTTTTTGGTAAAATGTTCTATTGGCCAAGTATGGAACCCCAGGGTTCTATATAGAACCATTTTTTTGGTAAAAGGTTCTATTGGCTAAGTATGGAACCCCAGGGTTCTATATCGAACCATTTTTTTGGTAAAAGGTTCTATTGGCCAAGTATGGAACCCCAGGGTACTATATAGAACCATTTTTTGGGTAAAATGTTCTATTGGCCAAGTATGGAACCCCAGGGTTCTATATAGAACCCAGAGGAACCCTTTTTTAAGAGTGTATAGAACCTTTTAGGGGTTCCAAATACGTAGCACTGATAGAAGCTTTTAAGGTTCTATATAGAACCTTTTCTTCTAAGAGTGTATGGGAAAATGTGAATTTAATCAATGTACAGTTCATGCTCAAAATGCTCAAAATGCAATGAAATGCTCAAAACAAGCTTTAGCAACAGCATCTGTAACATTATTCACAGAAAATTATTTTCTTCGCATGCCCTCTGCATTTGTTTGAATAGTAATGCACTTATAATGCAATTCTATGTCTGGAGAACTCATGTCTGGAGAACCGGAATGTCCGGAGGGGGTATTTGTTTATAATGACCCTACAAGTTCGATTAAACCATCACAACTTTAAATATGAAGCAAGAACAATACTGTAAGCTTAGCACAGAAACAAAAAAAGCTCAAAGGAACATCGAAATCTGTTGTAAAGCCAATCCATCTGTTCTCTCGCCTCTCACTGTCCGATCTGCTCTCACGCCACAGCTTTGGGATTCAGCACGACGGGAACGGCAACGACTGCGAGCCCATCGGGAAAAGGCCTTTCGTCATGTCTCCACAGCTCCTGTACGGCACCTCTCCGCCAAACTGGTCTCGCTGCAGTCGTCAGTACATCACACGCTTCCTCGAGTAAGTCAACAACCATGCCTCTCCTTTTTTTAACACAGCTTTTCTTACAGATATGAAAACCTTTTCACAATATTCTCATTTTGAATTTGGTGTTTTTATAAGCCGTAAGCCATAATAACCAAAATTATAACAAATAAAGGCTTGAAATATCTCACTTTGCATAATATATTAGTTTCACCTTTTAAGTTTAATTACTGAAATAAATGAACTTTTGCAATTTGCACCATATTCTCATTTTTCGAGTTTCACCTGTACTGTTAAAAAAAAATGACAGAAAAATATTGTAAAAAGTTACAGTGAAAACATGTTAATTGGTTAACTTTGTTACCTTACCATATGGTGAAAACCTGTAAATGGTTTAACAGTCAAATTTTGTCAAATGTATGGTATTTGAAATTTAATTTACTGTAAAAACATTCCCCGCATTACAAATCACACATGATTGCATGTTTTATAATGTACATTAGTGTTTTTTTTTTGTTACATTTGATGATATTTAGTGCATTTTTTTAGTGTCAAGAGTGTGTAAACATCTATATATGCGTATTGACTGTGTTTTATGAACAAGTCAATGCATTATTGTGGTACATTTTATTATTCGCTATGTTTTTAAAATGGATTTGGTAGTTAAAGTAGGCATATGAACATTACACCACTTAATGAATTATATGGTTATAAGTTGTGAAATATAAATGCATCTTGTAAAAAATAGAAACATTGTCACAGTATTTTTTTTATTATTAATATGGAGAGAAGAAGGGACATGAAAGCATTCCTCCAAGTTGTGTAATGAATAACTATTGCATAAAATGGACAGATGGCACAAATTGGAGTAATCGTTGTACCCTTTGATTTTTATACTTAATGGAGTTCATTGGAACGGCTTTATCAGTCTTTTACCCCCTTAACAAGCTGGCTCTGTCCTTCTTGACCTTTGCATGCATGCATGTGTGTGAATGGATGAGATTTCCCAAGAAGAAGGAGTCCGGCTGTGTTGATTCTTCTGTCTTCGTAACACTAGTTGTGTTGCCTGCCATATGGAGGACATTAGACAAGGCTTGCCTACTGCAACTTGGCCTGAAATGAGGGGAAATGTTTAACACATCTGCCAGTGCCCAAACACAGGATATGTTACAATATCTAGGCCAAACGGATACATCAGCAAATGAGAAATTAGGTTATCTTAATGCCTTTAAGTTTTGATTGCTCAGGCCTACCATTATATTAGTCGATCTGTGTGTTACTGTTACACTCTGATGAGAGCCGTTAGATCATTGTTTGGATATCTACAGTGGCACAAGATGTAAAAAAGACTTTATTTCATCTTTCTAAGACATATTATTACCAGATATAGAGTAACAATTGATGTTTAAATGCACATTAGTCTGATTTACATTGCAAGTTATCATCATTTCTGGGCATATACTGTAAATAACAACAACTGTGCCAAATTGTGTTATTTATGTGAGCTCCATATTCTCAATATTTCATACGCGACTGAAAAAAAAAGAGTTAATGGACACTTACAGTTTTTCTTTATTGTTTACTGTAAAAAAATCCTGTAAAAAGCGGTAAATATAATTTTTTTCCTGGGGATATACTATAAATAGCAACAACTTTTTCAAATTGTGTTATTTATGTGAGCTACATATTCTTAATATTTCATTTATGTCAGAAAAAAAGTTTTTACAGTTTTTCTTGATTGTTTACTGTAAAAAAAATCCTGTAAAAAGCGGTAAATATATTTTTTTTCTGGGCATATACTGTAAATAACAACTGTGCCAAATTGTGTTATTTATGTGAACTCCATATTCTCAATATTTCATACGCGACTGAAAAAAAGAGTTTATGGACACTTACAGTTTTTCTCGATTGTTTACTGTAAAAAAAATCCTGTAAAAAGCGGTAAATATATATTTTTTCTGGGCATATACTGTAAATAACAACAACTGTGCCAAATTGTGTTATTTATGTGAGCTCCAACTCAAAAAAAAGAGTTAATGGACGATTGTTTACATACACTGTAAAAAAAATCCTGTAAAAAGCGGTAAACTACTGGCAGCTGTGGTTGGCAGCATCATCCCGTAACTATACGGTGCGTTACTGTTTTTGTGTTAGAGCATATAGCTGTTAAATGAAAGTTTTATACTGTAGCTAACAATACGGTATTTAGCTGTTGATTTCAAAAACAGTAACACACCGTATTTTTACCGTATGATGCTGGAAACCACAGCCGCCAGTATAGTTTACTGCTTTTTTACAGGATAATTTTTCCTCACACTCTCAGAACTCTACACACAAATCAAAAAACACACACACATAATTGGCAAAACCCATCAATTCTCCTGCAAAATGAAACTTTACATTCAAAACAATGTTATTTATTCTCAAAATGGTACGGTATTTTGTTTTCAAATGACATGCAAACCACCATATGAATAGACAATTATAAGAACCACACTGTAAAAATACATATTCTTTATCTAATCAATAGAATTGTGGCAACAGATTACAAGCAATATTATTAATTAAATTTAACAAATTAGAATTGAGTAATAATTAATCAAATTATTCCTTAAAAGCTAACCATTTAAAATGAGTAAAGTTTACGCCAAAAAATATAACAAAAATATCTCACTAACAGACAGATGTCAAAGATTAATTAAGAACTCTTTATTTTTGTTAACAAGCAGAATCACTGAAGGAGAAAACCGTAATTTTAAGACAAACACTGATCACCATAATGGTGACTTAAATATTTTTTTTTTTTGGTTGTTGTAAGTTTTACTCATTTTAATTGGTTAACTTTTAAGGAATTGATTTGGATTTGATTAATTATTACTCAATTATAATTTGTTAAATTTAATTAATAATATTACTTGTAATCTGTTGCCACAATTTTTTTTATTAGATGAAGCATATTCATTTTTACAGTTCTTCTCCATTCATCATAATGACTTAGGCCTCTTTTTGACAGTACATACATAAGTGTGTTAAAATATTTGAGTAAATATTTGTAAATAGTAAAATAGTAAATATTTGGTAAAATATTTGAGAATATTGTTTTTATACCCAGAACACACATACATGGTAACAAATAAATTTAATTTTTCCCTCAAAAACAATGTACATCCCAACGAACACACAGTCGCACATACAGTGGTCTACATACAAAACAACAGAAAAAATGTACTGCATGCATTTAAAAATAAATAAATACGCTGCATCCTCTCCTCTGTTTGGTCTTAAAGCTCTGATTGCTAATTTGTAAAACTGTGTGACGGGTGTTTGCCCATGTGACGAGTCAGTGTGTGCATATCTGAATGGTGCATAAAAATCGTGCCAGATAATTGTGTGTAGTGTTTTAAAAAAAAAGTGTGTTTCAGAGTGTAAAGCAGGAATTGTGCTTGTGGTTTAGCGGAATCGTTTCAGGGGGTTGTGCATGAGTTACATGTTGTGGTCATTGTGTGTAAACAATTAATTTCCCATGATATCATTTCCTGTGTTCGATTCAGTAAATTCATCCTCTTGTCGTTCCAGTTCAAATCTCTGTTAGTCTCTTTCTTTTAATGTCTTTTTTGTGTGTATTGTAAAGCCCTGTGAACGATATTAATGTAATTTACACACTGTGCTGGTTGTTTTTTTGAATAGGGACTGTGTTGCAGAGAATTTGAGGGAAGGACCATGTGGTTTGGGAGGCTTACAGACAGATGTGTCCCGAAGGAACCTCTCCTTGTTCAGTCTTTACTCAATTGTGTGCTTATAAAAGGAGATTGGCAGCACCATGTATCCAATTACCTGATGTGTCAGTTCCAGCTGTTGTGTGTGTGAGTTTTAGTACAAAAACTTAATTAAAGGGATAGTTCACTTTGAAATTATTTTTTGGTATGTTTTAGCGTACCTCAAGGGCATCCAAGATGTAGGTGTCTTTGTTTCCGAAGTAGTTTCAATTTTGATATTTTTAGGTCAAACCGTTCTTGTCTTGCACAGAGAAGTCCAAATTAAACATGATTTTAATGGCTCGTAAATGTAAGGACACATTGATGGCCTAAGACCCGAAACGAGCGGTTTGTGTGAGAAAACGAACAGTATTTATATAGTTTTGACCGAAGCGCCGCTCCCTCAGATCAGTTGGACGTGGCTGTGGTTACAAGTGGTAAAAACTATATAAATACTGTTCGTTTTCTCACACAAACCGCTCGTTTCGTGTCTTAGACCATCAATGTGGACTTACATTACGAGTCATAAAATCATGTTTAATTTGGTCTTCTCTGTGCATGCTCTTTGAGGTAGTGACCATAGACCTCCATTATATGACTGATAAACGAACGGTTTGACCTAAAAATATCAAAATTGAAAATACTGTGGAAACAAAGACACCTACATCTTGGATGCCCTCGAGGTAAGATAAAACATATCAAAAATTAATTTCAAAGTCAACTATCCCTTTAAAGGATGACACGCTGTCCTCTTTGACTTGAAGAGTTTTGTTTTTGTAGAAACTAAATTACATTTTTTTATTGCTGGAAGGTTTTCTATATAGTTGAGCTGTTTTTTCTTGTACATTGTAAAATAGGATCTGGCAAAAATATAACTAAAGTGAAATTTAGTGTCCGCAATGGGAATATTTTTTTTGGTGAGGTTTTTGAGGGCTTATGTAATATTTTCAGGCACTCGATCTCATTCACTGCGAGTGTAATCTTTGCAGGACTGTGATATGAAGAGTGTGAACTGTGTGAAATTGAATAGCAAATAACAGGCATAATACCAGTATACACATGACTATCTATGGGTTCAATATGTGTCACATGACTAAACTAACATCATTGTTTTCAATACCTCCGTTTTCCCAGCCCAACAGTTTTAAAATGTATTTGGAGAGCGTTTTAAACAAGCTTAATTTTCCGTGACACCGTCTCAGTGTGGACACAAGGCCAAAACAGAGAGAAAAAGATGTTTTCAAACAAAAATGTATTAGTGTGGACGATTCAAGTCAGCTTATATAGCGCTTTTACAATACTGATCGTTTCGAAGCAGCTTTACAGAGATAACAGGGAAATAATGCGACAATGTTTGTTTCTAGAAGTAAATAGTGTCGTAGTCCAGCTCAGCGATGGTTCATTTTTGGTGTAAAAAAGTAATTTAGTTAATTTTTATATACCGCCGCTCTGGAGAAAACAGTGATGTCATCGTCCAGCTCAGTTCAGTTCTCATATAATGGTGTCATTGCTGAGAGATCAATAATATCGTTGAATATTACATGTCCGCAACTAAGCAAACCAAAAAAGCCAGTAACACTTTACAATACGGGTGCACTAATATGCATTAATTCATTCTTTAACTAATGCACAGATAATCATGAGTTAATTGCTATTAATTCAACGTGCCATTGTGTATTAATTCCTTAATAACATATTTTCTTAACTAATAGTGTAAATTAATGTGTTGATTACCACAATTAGTCAAAGCTATGCACTTCAACTTCCAGTTGTCTGCTTTAATTAATCATTAGCTAATGATTTGCAAAGGTATCATTATGTTATGACTTTACTTGTGGGGGCACGTCATTATTAACTATTCATTTAGTAATTGTAGTAATTTGCACATGAATTTGCACTAACAATGAAGTAATTAATCATGTATTAATGCATATTTGTGTACCTGTCATATTATCTGGAAGTTGAAATACAAGGCTTTGGCTCATTCTGGTAATTAACATATTAATTAATACTATTAGTTAAACAAATGTGTTATTATGGAATTAATCCACAATGACATATTTAATTAAGAACAATTCATGGATGAACTAATACAATTAGTTCCTAATGTGGTAATCATTAATGAATAGCTTAAATAATCATTAATTCAGTATTATCTGTGCATTAGTTAAGCATGAATTAATGCACCCGTATTGTAAAGTCTTACAAAAAAGCCTTTTCCGAGTTATCTGGACTTCTGGATTTGTGTTTTTAGATCGAAGCTGCTGTTCAGTTATGATAACGTAACATTGGAAGTTATGAAAGTGCTGACGTGAGAATGTGTTTGTGTGTTGTTCTCCACAGTCGAGGCTGGGGCTGGTGTCTGGATGATCCTCCCGTCAGAAACGAGCTGTCGAAGCGTTCGTCTCCCGCCGGCATCCTGTACAGCGCCGCTCACCAGTGCAAGCTCCAGTACGGGTCAAACTCACTGCTCTGTGACGACGTAGACGTAAGATCTTCCCCTTAAACCCACGGATACCTCCCATTCCCCCTGCAGACACACGTGTGATGCCAAACTACTGAGGAAAATGGGTCAGAGGTGTAGAGAAGTGTCTTAAATGATCTGTTTATGAAGTGCGGATGGAGCGAGACGTTTTCTGCTGGGAACTGTCAAAAAAAAGTAGGCTATAATGTAGGTTACATTATAGCCTACTTTTTTTTACAGTTCCCAGCAGAAAAAGTATATTAGCGCTTCTTCTTACAGTTTTTCAACACAATTTTGCAAACTAGTCTGGTTTTATCAAAATACTTTTACTTTTGTGTGTTCGGTCCAGTGTGTCTGATCTCAAGAAGAAATGAACCGGAGCAGATTTACACATAGATATCTATATAAAGGCTAGATATGTCGTCCACGCTGCTGGCCAATGGAGGTCGACGTCTGCACCTGGCGGCCATCTTGCCACAGTCAGCTCGCTCACTCGTTACATCGTGTTAATGGTACATGTATTATTAAAATAACCATAACTTGCTAAATTTTCTACCGATTTTCAAACGGTTTGGTTTGTTATAAACGTCAGAGATGTAGTTATGACACTGCATTCTTATGAATAATAAGTGTATAAATAAATAATCATCCAGATAATTATAGCCACGTTAATAACGTTTGTAAGAAACCAAAGCGTTTGTAAATCCGTCAAGAGTATTTGTGTTCGTGCTGACCACTCATGGCCGCCGGTGATGACGATAGAAACTCTGCCTTAAGACATCGAGCCTTTATATAGATATCTATGGATTTACATGTATTACATCATCACCTATTACATCATCACCAGGGACCAATGGGAGTTCAGAGGCGTTTCCCAGCCGGTTTAGTTATAAATATTTTTCTGGAGAGTTCGCTTTGGCAAGCTGTTTCGAACTACTAAATCAACATTACGTTGGCCTGATATTGACGTCACACTAAATAATTCTTTAATTTGGCTTAACTGTGAAGCCAGAGTTCAGGTCATGTAGTTTCTTTCGTCCATGTAACAGAACAGACACACAACAAATGTCTTGTCTGCTGGGATGCTGTTCTGAATCGGATCTCTTTAGGAAACGTTCTCATAAGCACGTCGTGTATTTCCAGGCCCATGGGCTTCTCAAATGTTCTCACTGTTATATTGTGAACCTTTTCTAGTTCAAGTGTCTGGAAGGGTATAGACCACACACACACTTTTCCATCACAGAGGAAGTCTCCGTTACTTACATCAGTACCATCTGATTCCCAGCTGTTTTAGTGGGAAACAAAAGCACACTTTGTGGCCGGGTCTTGGGTGCTGTTGCGTTGCTGTTTAACCAGCGGGATAAATGACTCTTGCACCCGACGCAAGTTTAAAAGGGGTTGGTCTGAAGTAGCTTCATTATTTATATGTGTGGTTTGGGCATAACGGGAAACAAACCAATCAGAGCGTCATATCACATTGATGAACAAGGTGCGCTTGTTCCATGGCGCAATTCTATTATAACGGCTCGTTTACACATACAAAGGTAAACTTTTGTCCATTTAAGGAGCTAATATGAACATTTTAGGTGCTAATATATACATTTTAGGTGTGAATATGTACATTTTAGGTGCTACTATGTACATTTCAGGAGCTAATTATGTCCATTTTAGGTCCTAATATGTAAATTTTAAGTGTTAATATGTACATTTTAGGTGCTAATATGTACATTTCAGGTGCTAATATGTACATTTTAGGTCGTAATAAGTACATTTTAGGTGCTAATATGTACATTTTAGGTGCTAATATGTACATTTTAGGTCCTAATATGTACATTTTAGGTGTTAATATGTACATTTTAGGTGCTAATATGTACATTTTAGGTCCTAATATGAACATTTTAGGTATTAATATGTACAGTTTAGGTGCTAATATGTACATTTTAGTTGCTAGTATGTACATTGTAGGTGTTAATATGTACATTTTAGGTGTTGATATGTACATTTCAGGTGCTAATATGTACATTTTTATGTGCTAATATGAACATTGTAGGTGTTAATATGTACATTTTAGGTGCTAATATGTACATTTTAGGTATTAATATGCACAGTTTAGGTGCTAATATGTACATTTTAGATGTTAATATGTACATTTTAGGTCCTAATATGTACAGTTTAGGTGCTAATATGTACATTTTAGGTGCTAATGTACCACTAAGGTACCAATATGCAACCTTTGGGTACAAAAGCTTACCTTTTGAAAAGGTACAGCCCCAGTGACGGCTTTTGTACCTTTTTTTCTAAGAGCGTACCACAATCGGTTCACAGCTGAGGAGATCGATGTTCTCGTCAGGGCAGTAAACGAAAGAGAAATGACTTTGGGGATGGGACAAACACAGTCAAATTAGCTTTGGTTAAACATGCTTATAATAATTTGGGTAAATGTGTAAGCTTTATGCCTATTTTTCCCATCGTCATGGACACAACAATGATTTCCCTCCTGTTTTAATAGTTTTCCTTTTGCTCTGCAAAAGTAAAATGCATCTGTGTAGATGAGAGAATCATCTATAGTGTATGCACGTTGTTCACTCTGTATTATGGCCAAGCATGCGCGCTTAAAATAGCATCTGAATGTACGCGCAACGCCACCGACTTTAGACTTGTTTTTTTTTTCTGGTCAGTGGCGCAATTGTTTTCTGGAACTGTAAAATAGCTCTAGTGATTGTTTGCGCCGACCCGCCCAAGGAGCGCAAGTTCATTCCCTAGTTTACCGATGTGCGTCTGTGGAGGGAAAAGTCAAAACAGGAATGATATACGCGTCAGTGTATTTGCGCCAGGTGCAAGATAGGGCCCATAGAGCTCTTTACCTTGAATATTTCTCACCTATAGTAAGCTAGCTGAACAATACGGGGGAAAACAGCGTATCTGGTTTGAATGGCGTCCTGCAGAATTAATATAGGGAAAAGGGCATCAGATTGCAGGGTTGTGTGTCGGTCATGTATGTCAAGTCGCATCAGCGATGTTTTCTGCTTTCTGCTGTTGACAGATACTAGCCATCGCTCCAATTACTGTCCAAATGTCACAGACACAGCGGAGGAGTTGCCACTCGCTCCTTCGGACACAGATAAAGCCAGACTTCAGCTTCCTTATCAGGGCTGTTACAGTTCAAGCAGTGAAACAGAGGAAATTGCAGAGGTTTAGAAATGCAATTAATGTTTGTGTTTGGTACACAAGATTTGCCATTTCGTAAAAGTCTTGAGAATATTAATGCTCTTATAGATATTAACAGGACACAAATCCACCATCTCAGATTTACTGTATGCCCTGACATAATTGAGTGTCATAAGAATTAAAAGACTTAAAGGAGTAGTTTACTTTAAAAAAACTTTTGCTGATAATTTACTCACCCCCATGTCATCCAAGATGTCCATGACTTTCTTTCTTCAGTTGAAAAGAAATTAAGGTTTTTGATCAAAACATTCCAGGATTTTCTCCATATAATGGACTTCAATGGGAACCAAACGGTTCAAGGTCCAAAAGACAGTTTCAGTGCAAACTGTTCAAAGGGCTTTAAACGATTCCAGACGATGAATAAGGGTCTTATCTAGCGAAACGATCGCTCATTTAAAAAAAAAAACAACGTTTAAGTTTTATAAGCTCAAATGCTCGCCTTGCTCTGTTCTGGGATGCGCGTTCGTTACTCTCCTGTTCGAACTCGTTCATCAAAATGAACGAATCTTTTTCGGAGTCAATTCGTTCATTTCGTTCGTTGAGCCATTTGTGTGTATAAAACTTAAACTTTGTTATCTATTTTTCGAATGATCGATCATTTCACTTGATAAGACCCTTATTCATCGTCTGTAATCGTTTAAAGCCCTTTGAACAGTTTGCACTGAAACTCTCTTTTGGACCTTGAACCGTTTGGTTCCCATTAAAGTCCATTATATGGAGAAAATCCTGGAATGTTTTCATCAAAAACCTTAATTTCTTTTCGCCTGAAGAATAAAAGACACGGACATCTTGGATGACATGGGGGTGAGTAAATTATCAGCAAAAGTTTTTTTTTTTTTTTTTTAATATTGAACTATTCCTTGAAGTGTGGTCTTATTTTAAACATGACCCTTGGAAACCTTGGTTGTTGAATTAAAAAAAAAAGGTTAAAAAGTGAAATAACAAAAGGTTTAAGTTAATAAATAATTTATTATATAAAATATATAGAAATTTTGTTTGGGTGCAGTACCTCATTTTCCCCATTAGATGCTAATATAAACTTATTATTTTTTAAAAACGTTAGGTTAATTTCTTAAATAACATTTATGAAGAACATGACGGCCATATTCCAGGATGATATGTCAAAGGCTCAAACTGTGAAAGAATGGTTGTGAGGAGTCATTTCCACACATGAATCGGCTCCTTAAACTCATTGAACGTCTTTGCACTCATAGAAGAAATGGTTCTATTTTGAACCAGAAATGGTTCCATCCCCCACTTCATATTTGGAACTCCAAAATGGTTCTATATAGAACCATTTTTTTTGGTAAAAGGTTCTATTGGCCAAGTACGGAACCCCAGGGTTCTATATATTTTTTAAGAGTGATTAAGAACCTTTTAGGGGTTCCAAATACGTAGCGCTGATAGAACTTTTAAGGTTCTATATAGAACCTTTTCTTCTAAGAGTGTGGGATGTTCTACGCTAAAGTTATTACCGGTAGCATATGCCGTGTGGTTGATGTCCAGCGAACCAGAAATACATAATCATGTTTCTCTTGGTCCCCTTTTTTTTAAAATGGCGGGTGCTGGAGTTTCACGTGCCTTCGGCCAATCAGCGAACACTAACGTCACGGATAGTTCCTATAGCGCTGGTTTAGACCGACTCTGAAGTAGCAGCTAAATTAGTTCCTCCAAAAGAGCTAAAATCGATCCTCATCCGGGTACTTCATTCCTATTGAGAAAGCCCCAATAATCTAATATTATAAATGATTGAAACCCTTGAAATGACTGCCCCCTGCAGAACATGTGCAGCACCCTGTGGTGTACGGTGGGCTCGACCTGTCACTCCAGGCTGGACGGGGCCGTGGATGGGACCAAGTGTGGAGAGGACAAGGCAAGCCGGGGTTTTCATTTCCCTGCATGCCGTTCACCTGCGAGTTCTCCTTCCCAGTTCCTTGGACTCTGACTAACTGAAGATCTTTTGTTTTTGTCAGTGGTGTTTTGACGGTGAGTGTGTGGTGGCGGGCTCCCAGCCTGAAAGCGTGAATGGAGGCTGGGATTCGTGGAGCGACTGGTCCGAGTGCACCAGGACCTGCGGCACGGGCGTTCAGAATGCCCAGAGGGACTGTGCCAACCCAGTGTGAGTGTCCTGGTTTCCTCTGTTTCCAGTTTCAGAAGAAGAAAACACACACATTTGTTTCCATAGGCGTAATGGGTTTTATGCTGTCCAAACTGTATATACACTTACCCTACCCCTAAACCTGCCACACACACACACACACACTAAACCGACCCCTACACCTGCCCATCACAAACAGTGAGTTTCCTAGTTTCTTGTTTCAGAAAAAAAAAGAAAGAAAATATGACACACACACAAAAGCACGTGCGAGTGGGAGGAGCTATTTTTATCATCGATTGTATGGGAGAAGGCTAGCATGTTTATGGTTGACAGGGAAATGATATTTAGTGTTTGAGTGTGTGTTTATTTTGCAAGCCTTTATATATAATGCATTATAAACCTATTTTAATGCATTGTCCTTCTTACATGTAGTTACAATAGTAATTACACATAATTATATGCAACTAACCCTAAACCACACCATTATCCTTACTGTTATAAATGTATAATTACACTGTAACAAGAACGCCATCAAATAAAGGGTTACAGAAAAAAAAAATAATAACAAAGTTTAAGTTGTATAAGCTCAAATGCTCGCCTTGCTCTGTTCTGGAATGCGCGTTCGTGACTCTCCTGTTCGAACTCGTTCATCAATATGAACGAATCTTTTTCTGAGTCAATTCCTTCATTTCGTTCGTTGAGCCATTTGAGCTTATAAAACTTAAACTTTGTTATTTATTTTTCGAATGATCGATCGTTTCGCTTGATAAGACCCTTATTCATCGTCTGTAATCGTTTAAAGCCCTTTGAACAGTTTGTACTGAAACTGTCTTTTGGACCTTGAACCGTTTGGTTCCCATTGAAGTCCATTATATGGAGAAAAATGCTGGAATGTTTTCAGCAAAAACCTTAATTTCTTTTCGACTGAAGAATGAAAGACATGGACATCTTGGATGACACCTTATCCCTTTAAGTGTGGTCTTATTTTAAATATGACCCTTGGAATCCTTGGTTGTTGAAGTAAAAAAAAAGGTTAAAAAGTGAAATAACAAAAGGTTTAAGTTTATTACTTACTGTTATAAATGTATAATTACACTGTAACAAGAACGCCATCAAATAAAGGGTTGCAGTCGAATTATTCATTTAAGTGCGGAGTAATAATCAACTAGGATTAGGTTTAGTTGCATGTATTTATGCAAAATATATAGTTATTATTACTAACTACACATAACATGTAACAAAGATACCGGTTACGTTTTTTTCAAAGGTATCTTTGTTACTGAGTAATATTACTGTAATTAACTACATGTACTGTACTTACTATAGGGTTAGGTTTGGGGTTTTTGGTAATTATGCACAATTGTAGTTATTATTATTACTATAGCAACTACATGTAACAATGACACTGTAAAAATAAAGTGGTAAGCCCAATAATGCATTGTATTGTCTCCACAGCTATAATACATAACAGAACTTATGTCATGCCTTTAAAAGTATAATGCATGACAAACAACCAATTTTAGATGTAACAAGGAATCTGCAATTAATATAATGCATTTTACTGTTGGTTACAAATAGGGCTGGGTATTGAGACAAATTTCACAATTCGATTCGATTTCGATTCACAAGCTTGCAATTCGATTCGATTTCGATTACGATTCGATTCAATATCGATTATTTTGGATATCAGTTACAATAAATGGCAAATTTTCTCAAGGGAATCAAATCTCTTAAATGCTGTAAACTATGGTCTATATATATAGTCTAGTTGTAGCCTACTAGGCTTCATTAGCCTAATATGAAGGCAATAATTAACTGTTTCATAGCTATACAAACACTTAAATTATACTTTTATTTATTTTTATAGTAAGAAGATTATATGAAATATAAACATTTAAATGGTGGCTGTCATAAAAACTTGCCAGATTTATTCAAATATGCATTAAATATTGAAGAACACTAACGAGTGTGGACGAGTTAATGTGGGTTTTATGAGGTAAATATGACGATATATGCTTACAAGCTGTTGAACTGACGTCTTTCCACGGATGAAACGCAGTTTGAGCGAATCAATGTGACATGATACGGATTTCGATAAGTTGTACTCTATCTTTTAACACACTTTCAGATGCTCGTTCATGTTTATTTGGCGCTGTAGCTGGTATTATTAACCCGGAAGTGAGATCAGCGCTGCTGCTTCTCTGGAGCGATCTCACGCCACAGCGCCAAAACGCTATTTATGTTTTTGAATTTCTAAAGAAAATGGACGTAATGTGAAAATTGAGACTTTGTTTCATATCAATAGTAACAAAGGACAAAGATTATTGCGATTTGTTGGATGCGCGCAACCGCGATACAATGTCCCATTCTTTCAAAAGAAACAGGATGACTAATCGATTCTTGAGATTTAAGAATCGATATCGGTTTGTAAAAATGAGAATCGATTAATATCGAGAAATCGATATTTATTACCCAGCCCTAGTTACAAATATATAATGCATTATGAATATCATCATTTTATACATACATATTGATCATGTATAACCTCCGTCATCCTCAATGGCCTTTATGTGTCTCTGTGGTTCTGATGATGAGAAATCGTGAATACATTCAATATTGGAGAGCATTGCTAGACTAATAAAACAAGTCACTGTCTCTGGTCCACATGTTCAGAGTTTGTGAAGTATAATGATTTCAATGTATTTGGCTTGCTATTCTCTATTCTGGCAGATGGTTTGCACTCGAAGCAAGTTTTTAAAGATGGAAACAGATTGTGGCCTACATGTGAATGCATCTCTAAGATGTTGTAATTGATGGAAAGCATGTGCAACATGTGCGTCATATTTCAGAAGAACTTTTCAAGGATGTGGGAAAAAGATAACAACAATTATCTTCCATTTAAGAGAAAAAAAAATTACATTTTGATTTGATGTTAAGATCATTTCTCCTGTCCCTGTTTAATGTGCAACTATGAATAAAGCTTTTAGATGTTTGAGTCGCCTACCATTATGTGACTTGACACAAGCATCAAAGACTGTCTTGCATGCACAAAATAACATCTTCTGTTTCATAGAAAAGTAAAATATTTTAGTTCAACTATTCCTTTGAACAGCCACCCAGAACACACACATGCAATCATGCCAGGGAGTTTTGCACGGGCACCTTTCATATTGTATTCAGATAAATATGTTTTTAATTGTGCTTAGAGCCAATGGCTGCTTTGACAAGGTGATCTAGACCATTTTATTCCAATTTCAAGCTTTTTGACTAGCCTATATGTGTCTTTTCAGCCAGGTCTCATCCCAAGGCGTCATATACTGATGCTTTTGACATGTCATCTACATCCAACACCAGCACATGGCACCCTTTAGGGCCAGAAGGCGCCTCCTAGTGGTCTAACCCTAACACTACCCCAGACCTAAACCTACCCATAACCGAACAAAGCTCTGTGCGTTTGTTAAAGGGTGCTATGTGCGCTGGATTTTAGACGAAATTTCAAAAGCGTCACTATATGACGCCCTAGGATGAGAATGCGTCTTTTTTGTGAATATTTCTACAAATAACAACTGATTTTGAATGACCGAATGGCGTTTTGAATGTTTCATGCTTTTTTTTTAGACCCAAATATGGCGGTAAATACTGTCTGGGAGAACGGCGCAGATATCGGACCTGTAACCATGAACCCTGCCCTGTGGACCAGCCCAGCTTCAGATACATTCAGTGCACCCGCTTTAACACAGTCCCTTATAAGGGGAAGTTTTATAAATGGACGCATGTGAATAACAGAGGTAAGCATTATGCCACTGCATACACTCTAAAAATTATATGTTGGATTTAATTAAAATATATATACGCACTATTTTTGCATTATACTTTTTAAGTAATCCCGACTTGGAATCATTTTACTTAAAATATATGTTATATGTTATAATGTACTTAAATATTTGAGTTCACGCAACATTCTTTACTTAAAAATATATGCATCGCGTTACATAAATATTTGAGTTCACGCAACATTCTTTACTTAAAAATATATGCATCGCGCTACTTAAATATTTGAGTTCACGCAACATTTTTTACTTAAAAATATATATGCATCGCGTTACATAAATATTTGAGTTCATGTAACATTCTTTACTTAAAAATATATGCATCGTGTTACAGAAATATTTGAGTTCACGTAACATTCTTTACTTAAAAATATATGCATCGCGTTACATAAATATTTGAGTTCATGTAACATTCTTTACTTAAAAATATATGCATCGCGTTACATAAATATTTGAGTTCATGTAACATTCTTTACTTAAAAATATATGCATCGTGTTACAGAAATATTTGAGTTCACGTAACATTCTTTACTTAAAAATATATGCATCGCGTTACATAAATATTTGAGTTCATGTAACATTCTTTACTTAAAAATATATGCATCGTGTTACAGAAATATTTGAGTTCACGTAACATTCTTTACTTAAAAATATATGCATCGCGTTACATAAATATTTGAGTTCATGTAACATTCTTTACTTAAAAATATATGCATCGCGTTACATAAATATTTGAGTTCATGTACCATTCTTTACTTAAAAATATAAGCATCGTGTTACAGAAATATTTGAGTTCACGTAACATTCTTTACTTAAAAATATATGCATCGCGTTACATAAATATTTGAGTTCACGTAACATTCTTTACTTAAAAATATATGCATCGCGTTACATAAATATTTGAGTTCATGTAACATTCTTTACTTAAAAATATATGCATCGTGTTACAGAAATATTTGAGTTCACGTAACATTCTTTACTTAAAAATATATGCATCGCGTTACATAAATATTTGAGTTCATGTAACATTCTTTACTTAAAAATATATGCATCGCGTTACATAAATATTTGAGTTCATGTAACATTCTTTACTTAAAAATATATGCATCGTGTTACAGAAATATTTGAGTTCACGTAACATTCTTTACTTAAAAATATATGCATCGCGTTACATAAATATTTGAGTTCATGTAACATTCTTTACTTAAAAATATATGCATCGTGTTACATAAATATTTGAGTTCACGTAACATTCTTTACTTAAAAATATATGCATCGCGTTACATAAATATTTGAGTTCACGTAACATTCTTTACTTAAAAATATATGCATCGCGTTACATAAATATTTGAGTTCATGTAACATTCTTTACTTAAAAATATATGCATCGTGTTACAGAAATATTTGAGTTCACGTAACATTCTTTACTTAAAAATATATGCATCGCGTTACATAAATATTTGAGTTCACGCAACATTCTTTACTTAAAAATATATGCATCGTGTTACAGAAATATTTGAGTTCACGTAACATTCTTTACTTAAAAATATATGCATCGCGTTACATAAATATTTGAGTTCACGCAACATTCTTTACTTAAAAATATATGCATCGCGTTACATAAATATTTGAGTTCACGCAACATTCTTTACTTAAAAATATATGCATCGCGTTACATAAATATTTGAGTTCACGCAACATTCTTTACTTAAAAATAAATGCATCGCGTTACATAAATATTTGAGTTCACGCAACATTCTTTACTTAAAAATATAGGCATCGCGTTACATAAATATTTGAGTTCACGCAACATTCTTTACTTAAAAAAATATATGCATCACGTTACATAAATATTTGAGTTCACGCAACATTCTTTATTTAAAAATATATGCATCACGTTACATAAATATTTGAGTTCACGCAACATTCTTTACTTAAAAAATATAGGCATCACGTTACATAAATATTTGAGTTCACGCAACATTCTTTACTTAAAAATATATGCATCACGTTACATAAATATTTGAGTTCACGCAACATTCTTTATTTAAAAATATAGGCATCACGTTACATAAATATTTGAGTTCACGCAACATTCTTTATTTAAAAATATAGGCATCACGTTACATAAATATTTGAGTTCACGCAACATTCTTTATTTAAAAATATAGGCATCACGTTACATAAATATTTGAGTTCATGCAACATTATTTACTTAAAAATATAAGAAAATTCAGTTTAAAAGTTAATTCCTTGACCAAAATTGCTACAAACGATTGAGTGAAAAAAAAAAAGTTAAGCTATCATTTTTTTTCTGTGCTTCACAAAAAGGCTCCAATTTTTGGCTGGAAAGGCATCACAGGAAATTGCATATATATCAAATGTATTGCAAATGTAATGCTTGATTTACTTAATTTTAAAGCAATTTTTATAGTAGTTGACTTGACTTATGTTTTTTCTTTTTATTTATGCATACATTTAAGCTCACCTAGTAACTTATATTTTTGTGTTACACTCACTATATATGTTAAGTAGAGGTTGAAAAGTAATGAACACTTAATTTTTTGTGTTTAATCTAATTACTTTTATAAGTAATAGTTGTTCAGCCAACGAATCATTGCACAATTAATTGTTAAAAGATTGAGATTTCGATTCAAACACTCCATGTGATCTCATACCTAAACGACAACGTTTCACCTCTGTCTTTTAACTCTTTTAACTCATTATTTTGTGGGCAAGTTTCATTAAAAAAGCTCAATTTTAAGCAAAAAACTGAGAAAATCACGTTGGGATTCAGAACAATTACCAAAACATAGATGGAGTACATCGAGTGCATCAGCACCGTTTTGATTTATATGGTGTTTAATGTTGATGATCGCGTTATTTTAAGTATGCATATAATTACATATGAGATCGCTCGTTTCAGCATATTCTTCGCATGTGTTTTTATCAGGATATTCAGTACTCTTTCAGAAGATGCGTAATAGCACCCCCTACCGTCTACCGTTGGCGGTGAAGTGTTTTCTTACGAATTACGAAAATTTCCCAAGGGGGTAATTCACCATCCGGTGTGGAGAAGGGTCCGAGCTTAGGACCCCATTATTATGCCTGATCTAAATCTGTTCTTGCGATAACTTGTAGCTAACGTGAGCTGTTTTGGCGTTATGTGTAGCTTGAATGCTAAATCCCACTGTTATGTGCAAGATAAAATAAAAGATAAAAGCAGTTTGTTGCCATCAAGTAATGCATTTATTTGTATACCACTTTTCATTGTAGGTTGCGTCAATAGCAGAGGAGAAAAGGCTGCGAAATTTAAAAATACTATTTTTAAATTTAAAAAATTTAAAATTTAAAAAAAATTACATTTTACCAAAAAATTTAAAATTTGACGTACAACAATGGGCCTTGCAGCAGAATCACATTTCTTTTACAGTGAATAACACAAGTTATATATCACCTGTTTAATCAGAGATTATTGATCAAGACACCAAATGATGATTCATCATTCCATAAATCATCATCAAAACAACATTTTCTTTTGGCTTTTGTGCCATAACAAATGTGTTATATAAACACTCAGTTACAGCAGCCAGAGGAAAACCTGGTGTTATAAAGTCATTCCTCAAATGAAATGAGTTAGCTTAACTTGTTACAGAAAATCGTGATTCTTAATTTATCCAGAATGGTGCAGCTCTAGCACTTCATATCTAGTATACTGGGGTGATAATGAGAGATTTTGTGGAGGCTCTCTTTAAATAGATGTTACGGGAAGGCTACGTTTGTGTGATTTCAGTTGATCCGTGCGAGCTGCACTGCAGACCTGTGAACGAGCAGTTCTCGGAGCGGATGCTAGACACGGTCTTGGACGGGACGCAGTGTTATGAAGGCAGTCAGAGACGAGACATATGCGTGAACGGCATTTGCAAGGTTGGTAATGGCTTTGACCTCTTTGCTCAGTCTCAGACTCTCCTTGTAAATTTCTACTTGTCATTTTCTTCGCAAGCCATTGAGAGTCTGTCAGCTTGAGTATCAGTCAACTGTGAAATTACTGTATATGACACAAGAGAAACTCAAAAACATATCTGAACAAGTCCTTGTTCGACCCCAGGCTGAAATGCATGCATGGTAATGATGAATAAAGAAGGAAGCTTGTTTTTGATGCAGTCTTGCTTCTACAGAGCTCTTTCTCACAATATACATTTAAATATTTAGCAGACTACAAACATGTTTCACTGAACCAACCATAGCCTTATTATACTGTTATAGGCACACTGTAAAAAAAATATTGATGGTTTAACTTAAAAAAGTAAAATTTTAAGTTCATTGAACTGGAAAAAGTGAGTTAATACAATGAAGGAGATTCATTTAACCATCAGAAACTCAAAATTGTATGTTATCTGAACTAAATAAATTATTTAAGTTGATTTGACAAAGGAAAAAATGTTGTGATTACTACACTGTAAAAAAAATATTGTTGGTTTAACTTAAAAAAGTAAGTAACCTGGGTTGCCTTAAAAATTTTAAGTTGAATAAACTGGAAAAAGTGAGTTAATACAATGATGGAGATTCATTTAACCATCAGAAACTCAAAATTATATGTTATCTGAACTAAATAAATTATTTAAGTTGATTTGACAAAAGAAAATATGTTGTGATTACTACACTGTAAAAAAAATTGTTGGTTTAACTTAAAAAAGTAAGTAACCTGGGTTGCCTTAAAAATTTTAAGTTAATTGAACTGGAAAAAGTGAGTTAATACAATGAAGGAGATTAATTTAACCATCAGAAACTCAAAATAATAAGTTATCTCAACTAAATAAATTATTATAAAGTTGATTTGACAAAAGAAAATATGTTGTGATAACAAATCTTGAAAATATTTTTTACAGTGCAGTAAAATTGTGGAGATTTTTTAAAGAGAATCTCTTCTGAAGAGAGCTATTTCACTTGCGTTTGTCATCCAGCAGAAGATAAAACATGGGAAAACCTGAACACATGCCTTATGTCAAGGCAAGAAACACACCTATAATAATCCTTTGTTATAATTCGATGATGTGATTTATTCATATCAGATACACATTGTGTAGAAAACTATAAAGTTGACTCTATTATTCTCCCGGTCCACCGGATAGTGTGTATCCGATTGGAATCTTATTGGAGACATTATTAACTATCCACACTGTGTATCTCAACGGTTCAGATCTGATTTGTGTGTCCCGTTGTGTTCTTTCCGTGTCAACATTGTATTGTAATTTTTTGCTCGACTGGCTCAACAACACAACCTTGTTTCTGCATCAACATTCAGCAAGTTTTCTATAACAGCGTCTGGCATGTTAACATTTTACGTGGCGTGAGAAAGACATAAACCACACGAAATCTGATTAGAGTGGTCAGGATTTCAAACCATATATGAATAGTTGCTCAAAATGGATTTCATGTGATTTATTATTATTGTTTTTTGCTGTTTACATTTTCTAAATATGATCGGATTCTAATTGGATTGGTACAAAAATTGGTTCCCTTTTGTGTCGATGGCGATTTGGGGAACGCCTCTGCATGAACCGATGTCTGAAATGCTTATCTAATCACGGCAATCCTATTGGCTGGCGACAGCCTATGACATCACTACTAGTGCGATGTGGAATTATATAAGGGGAGCCTGGAGAACCTGTCAAAATCTTTTCATCTTCAGAGACTGTTTTGTTTGTACGCTTCAACCTGAAACTTCAAAAAGGTAATCATGGCTTGTGAAAAATGCTCAGGAAGTGTGTGCATCTGTGTCGAAGAATATTGTGCTGGGAATATTTAATTTCTCATCTTGTTTTATTTCAGACTATAACGAGTGTAAATAAGGTGTGGCCCCTTTAAGAGCTGCGCGCTCCCTGTTGAACTCTCTGCAGTGTTATATGTGCGCCTCAAACACCCCATGTGTGCGGGTAATTTCTGTTTGTTGCTACTTCTTTTATCTTATGTTGTTTATTAAGTAAGGATGTGACGGTAGAACGTGTGACAGACAGTTATACGAGTTCGATTTGTGAGGTGTCGATCGCCTCCGTGAGTCTGTCCGGCGTCGCGTAATTGCGTCACTTCATAACGTTCCCATGGAAACAGAGGGAAATGGCTGCTCTTGTGTGAAGCAAACGGAACATTTTTTAACTTTCTACTAAAATACACGTGACTTTTTTTTTGCAACGAAAATGCGAGGATTATGAAATTATGCAAACCCCGCATATTTTGCAAGGAAATCGGCAATTTATGCGGCGAAAGTGCGGCGTATTTGAAAAAATGCGGCCCCGCATAAATATGCGGACTTTGGCTAATTTTGCATTGAATTCAGCGATCGCATAATCGCGTTTTTCTGGAGGGACTGATTATCACTAACATCCTCTGATCCAGCAGCGAGTGCTCTGCTGTGTATAAAAACATCCAGCCCCAGAGAGCAGGAAATGGCTAATGAGGGTGAAGAGGATTTCCAACCCGTCCCCTCGCGTCCCCTGTGTTAAGCTGTTCAGTGTTACGCACTTCAGTGAAGCTTCAGCTGTCGTTGGAGCACGTGAGGGAAGAGGCCGCTCGTGACTTGATGAACGGTTTCTTTCCCGTCATAAAGCTCCAGCTCTCGTGAGCCTTCCATTCCTGCCCGATCTACACAATGAGATGGAAAAGGCATGGAAGAGCCCAAATTCAGTGCACATTCATTGACATTCATGTTGAGAGAATGCGAAAACACAGGTATGTAAGTAGTTGGGCCTTTAAAGGCCCCCTTGAAAGCGGCTCTCCAACGAGTTGGATGCTTAGCATTGCAAAGGCATTAAGTATCACGTTGCAGGCTCCCATGAAGCCTCCCTGTTTCTAGCCCAGAGCCTGGTCAATACTTGATCAGGTTTGAGCATAGTATTCCAGAATCTATCTGAGGATTGTTCTGTATGAATATTTAGCTTCCCAAGTCTGGTCGGAAGGTCGAAGGACTCTCACGAGGTCTCCCTGTTAGATCAGCCCTAGAGCTGAAGGCGCTCCCCTTATCAGGGTCCCTTTTCAGAGTGCCCAGCCTCCACGGGGCTTTGAAGCACTGTGTAGATCCAGGATCGAGTAGAGTTACTCCCCTCGTTTGCAAGGGTTAGAAAGAGAGTTCTACACTCCAGGATGCCCGTTAGGCATAGGTCATAAGACTAGGTCAGTAAATGTGAGCCATTACTGCCACTATCTGCAGTCTTCCCTATTGGATGCCTCCACAAGTGAGGCAAGTTTTGGTGGAGAATCTGTTTAGGAAACAGATGGGTTGTTGGCAAGTCTAGGTCAGTAAATTAGACCAGGTCAGCCCTCCCAGGTGGCATGTGGGGTTGACTTCATGCCACCCTCAGAAAGTGACTGGATGGGACTCCTTTGGACCCCCTGGTCATATTCCCTAAAGGAATCCCTTGCATGGAAGCTGTTGGTTCCAAGCCTTTGAGCGGCCTCGGTAGGCCTTCATTGTTTTGAAGGCCTCCTTGAAGCTTATAGCTTGGGCAGTGGCTGTAGGAAATAGTATCACTGACAGCCAGTATGTGACCCTAAGGGGGAGTGTTTTGGCATTTCAGTGAAACTGCCATCTTTGAAGTTTTTATCACAGCATAATTTGTAGGGCTGGGCAAAAAAATCGATTTTTCGATTAATCGTTTTTTAAAATGTGTTCGATTCAAAATCGATTCTCAACGGCCGGAATCGATTTTTTCCATATAAAGGGCTCGCGGACGCGGTGCTGCATCTTCTCGTCTCTCTGCACTAGGCAAGCGCTAAGCGCTGCAGCTGTCGATACACACACGCGTTTAGGAGTCGGGACATGACGGAATATTCACTTAACAATCGGGCCAGCATTGCATCGTAACCTATGATCGTAACTAACGTTTATCATTTTCACGTCTTTTTGAGTTTTACAAGCAATGTTAAACCATCCCGTGCTCGCGCACTCTCAGAGATGTCTTTCACTGCGTGCACAGTAACATTACAGCCTAAATCTGCCTCACAAACAGCTCGCCAGAAACAAAAGTTTTATCCCGGGATTATATCACAGTTCAAACACGCAACATTATGTCAAAACTCTGGTCTTAAAGGTCTGGTCCTCGTAAAGACAGTCGGTAATGTCTTAAATTAGCATTAAACGCGTGTGACAGAAAGTTAATAAAACAGTAATGGATTCGCACACTAGTTCTTAAAGTGAACGCAGCCATTTGTGTCAGTCATTAATTCTGTTGTCATAACAACAGAATATAGTATTAATTGTAAGCAATCAGAATTAATAGCCTTTGTATTTAATTCAGTCTGGACTAAAAAGACTATCCAGTGTTATTTTACATTGGATTACTTTATTCAGTTTCTGTAGTATTTCTGACATACCCAAAAAACTACCCCAAAATGTCTCTTAATTTGTGTCTTTATTCTATTTATTTATTTGTGCTACTTTTTTCAATTTAATTCAAAGATTGAAATCAAGCTTCCATACATAAACTCTTAAAACAAAAAAACAAAACATTACATTACCATTTAGGTAAGATCAATGTAAAAAATGTCTAAATATTTATATATTTATTTATCTATATCTATCTTAAACATAAAATAACCTGATCCTGTTTGATCAAGCTGTGCGACTGTTCTGACTTTTTTTGCATATTGCATCAAAATCCTGTTTATTCTTTGTATGCATTTAGTGTACCTAAAATAAAAAGAGTTTTATATACAGGTTTATGGCTCTTAATTTCCTTGTATTAATTAACCACTAGTAAACTTATGTCCACTGTTCTTTTTTATAAATATAGGATTTGTATTACATCTTCATTATAGTCGAATCGAGAATCAAATCAGGAATCGAAATCGAAAATTGAATCGAGAATCGAAATCGAATCGAACTGAGAGCTTGTGAATCGAAATCGAATCGAAATTGAAATGTGAATCGATACCCAGCCCTAATAATTTGGCATGCACTCCCCTCAGCATAGCAGCGTTGGTATATCGTTCCCCAAAGTGTCATTGACGCAGTGAGAGTTCCCTTTCGAAAGGGAACGTCTCAGATTACGACTGTAACCTTTTGTTCCCTGAGAACAGGAAAAACTGCGTCTTTCGCCATGCCTCGGGGATGCCTGCTGGACAGTCCCTTCAGACGATGAGATGTTGACATATTCTCCCCTTATATACTTCCGGTTCGCACTAGTACTGATGTCATAGGCTGTCGCCGGCCTATAGGATTGTCGTGATTAGATAAGCATTTCAGACACCGGTTCACACGGAGGCATTCCCCAAAGCGCCATCGACGCAGCGTCTCGTTCCCTGTTCTTAGGGAACAGAGGTTACAGTTGTAACCTGAAACGATTTGGACGTTGCAAGTAAGTCAACATTCACAACCATCCAGTAGAGCTGCACGATTAATCTAACTCAGATCTGTGTTGCTGCTGATGTCTACAGTAGCGTTCAAAACAGAGAAAATCCCTTTTTGAACATAATTGCACTTCAAATAACGATTGTATCAATTACATCGTTTCACCGGTAGTTGTGACTGTCAGATTAATCAATTAAACATTTTAAAGAGACTGCAGCATTCAACATTTTGTCAGAACCTCTAGTAAATTACATGTTATTTTGTTTCGTTGCCTGTTTAGAATCATGATCTCTGTTTAAACAAAAAAAATGATTCTTAATTTTTCCAGAATCGTACCATCCAGAATAACCTAATAACCACTTAGCAACACCCTGGCAACCAATCAGAACACCCAATAATTATAACAGACAGCATGGAGGATGCACTTTTTAAAATTAAATGTTTTTTTTTTTTTTATCTTTTATATGATCGTGTCACAGTACATAGGCTGTGATTACGAAATCGACTCGGATGCCGTTGAGGATCAATGTGGGGTTTGCCATGGAAACGGATCTACATGTGAGACAGTGAGAAAGACCTTTGAGGACAGCGAAGGGCTCGGTTTGTGAAAGTAGCATTCATGTCATAAATATATTACAGTACACATTTGTTTTCTTTCTACTTAATTTGTTTTAATAAGCTGAGGTTGTTGTTGTTGTTTTTTTTTTTGTCTCCCAGGCTATGTAGACATAGGCCTTATTCCGGAAGGAGCACGGGACATCCGTATTGAGGAAGTCGCAGAGGCTGAGAACTACTTGGCATTACGCAGTAGTGACCCTGATAAATATTTCCTGAACGGTGGCTGGACGATCCAGTGGAATGGCGAGTATAAGGGAGCAGGAACAGTATTCACTTATGAAAGGACCGGGCAGCTGGAAAACATATCTTCCCCCGGGCCGACCATGGAGCCGGTGTGGATTCAGGTACTACTTCCATGCATTCAAACAGAATCTAGTATGTCATGTTTGGGGGGTTTTGGTTTCAGAAGCACCTGCTAAAGTGTTCTGCTAAACTAGGTCACAGTGTAGTGAATTGATGCCTGAAATGTGGTTTAGAGTTCAAATAGAGGCTTAAAATGGTAAACATAATTTAACATCTCACATTTAGAGTAGTTCACTTTAAAAAAAAAAAAAACGGTTCAAGGTCCAAATGAGAGTTTCAGTGCAAACTGTTCAAAGGGCTTTAAACGACTCCAGTCGATGAATAAGGGTCTTATCAAGCGAAACGATCGCTCATTTAATAAATAAATAAAGTTTAAGTTTTATAAGCTCAAATGCTCGCCTTGCTCTGTAATACGATGCATGTTCGCGACATCAAAATGAACGAATCTTTTTCTGAATCAGTTTGTTCGTTTCGTTCGTTGAATGAACCAAATGACTCGTAAAAAGATTCATTTATTTTGATGAACGAGTTCAAACAGGAGAGTCACGAATGTGCATCGCAGTACAGAGCAAAGTGAGCATTTGAGCTTATAAAACTTAAACTTTGTTATTTATTAAATGAGCGATTGTTTCGCTTGATAAGACCTTTATTCGTAGTCTGGAATCGTTTAAAGCCCTTCGAACAGTTTGCACTTAAACTGTCTTTTGGACCTTGAACCGTTTGGTTCCCATTGAAGTCCATAATATGGAGAAAAATGCTGAAATGTTTTCATCAAAAATCTTAATTTCTTTTCGACTGAAGAAAGAAAGACATGGACATCTTGGATGACATGGGAGTGAGTAAATTATTAGTAAAAGTTTTTTAAAAGTGAACTACTCCTTTAAAGGACAACTCCGGCGCAAAATGAACCTTTGGTCTAATTACACATTGCTACCTAGTCAACCGTTATCCGAGATTTGTTTTCATGATTGCCGAATGTAAATAGTTTTATTTCTAAAAACAGTTTAGCCTATAACGCTAGTATAATGCTAGTATATAGGGCATAGAGTAATGACAAATAAAAATCGCTTGTTATTACCACTAACAAGGCTCAAAATAGCCCCACACCAACGCAACAGCATAACAAGGGTCCCTACATTCAAACCGAAGCATTGAGAACTTTGTTAGTGTCCAAACAGTTTAATAAGAAGATATTTTATACACACAGTCAACTTCGCGAATACAGGAAGAAGCCATCTTGGAAAAATAGTCTCGACCAGTCGATCTACGAATGCCGATCCAAGTGCGGTGGTGAGATGTGAATAAGGTGATAATGTGAGCGCGAACAGTAGGCTACGTGTACATATTGAAGACAAGTAAACGGTTTGTGTTTGTGTTTCTTCTGGAAACAACGGACCATATGAGATTCTGCACAGTTCAGCGCACTTGGATCGGCGCTCGTAGATCGACTGGTCGAGACTATTTTTCAAAGATGGCGTCTTCCTGTATTCGCGAAGTTGACTGTGTGTATAAAATATCTTCTTATTAAACTGTTTGGACACTAACAAAGTTCTCAATGCTTCGGTTTGAATGTAGGGACCCTTGTTATGCTGTTGCGTTGGTGTGGGGCTATTTTGAGCCTTGTTAGTGGTAATAACAAGCGATTTTTATTTGTCATTACTCTATGCCCTATATACTAGCATTATACTAGCGTTATAGGCTAAACTGTTTTTAGAAATAAAACTATTTACATTCGGCAATCATGAAAACAAATCTCGGATAACGGTTGACTAGGTAGCAATGTGTAATTAGACCAAAGGTTCATTTTGCGCCGGAGTTGTCCTTTAAGGTTAGGTTTAGTAGGTTCAGGGTTAGTACTTAGTTATTAGCCAGTTATGTCAATTACTATCATGAGTACATAGTATGTATATGGGGAACAGGACTGTAGTGCTTAATAAATAGTTTTTAAATAAATGTGTCCATCAACAGTAAATAAAGTAACATTTTGAAGTGTATCTACCTTAATTTTGAACAATACCCCTTCTTGTCTTAAGACAACTTTTTTTGATCCACTTCAAATGTTGACTACTGTATTTGAACAGGACTGGCAAAGTGAAATCAATGGATTTGCATCAAGCGGGAAGTATTGATCGCTTTTTCAATAACAAAATATTAATATATGACTTTATTCCAGTTCTTGTTTAATAAGCAAAATATTTTAGAAAATTTAGTGGATTGATTATTGAACTTATTGCATAAAAGGCTTATTCCCCATTAATCATTAGCAGACAGAGTCTGATTATTAATAGAGAATGTGCATGCTTTTTTTTATGTTGGAGTGCCAATAAAGCGAGGACGCCGTTTATGAGGGAATTAGGCTAGTATGTCTAGCAGAGACGGGGCAATCTAGATAAAGGACTTCCTCCCACTGAGTGATTTAAGACCTTTGGCTCGAAGCCTTTGCGCGGGTGGGGAACGAGGGATTTCTACAGCAGCAGGAGGCAGACAAATGAAATCTGGATCCATAGTAAAGTCTTCTTATCACTATCCGTATTTTAAAATCCCATGTGGCTGAGACTAGCTTACAATCTCACATTTTTCTGTTTTACCCTCAGTGTGTCTTGGTTGTCTTGGTTCTGGTTCACTTAGTGTTCACACTGTCGAACCTAAAGATAAAAACAAAAGCTTTTATGACGTATATTTTGTGACGGAACTTACCGAACATCCAAAAGAATCCTGTGTGCTGGACTAAATATGAATGTATGAATGAATGAATGTGTGTATTTTTAACAGCTGAGAACTCTTGAAAAGCTTATAATATGTGTAACGGAGTTAAAACAGCACCAGGAATCCCAAAAATGCGAGAAAACGCGGTTCTGACGCTCGTACCGAACTGTACAAGCCATTACCCTTCAAATTGTGCAAATTGAAAATAAGAAATGTAAATTTCGCAAAAACTCCCATATATCGCAAAAAAAGTTTTTACATACGCAGAAGGTAGTTTGAAAAAGGAATGTTTCACAAAACTGCAATGGAAATAGTTTTTTTACAGGTCACCTGATGTACGTTAAAGTCAATCATTCTTTAAAGATGACGCTGTATGTTTTAGACAGAAGATAGAAGTTCTTTATTAAAGCTACACTGTGTAACTCTTTTAGTTTATTCTTAGCTAAAAACACTTATATATTTGCTCATTAATGTATATTTACTTCGTTCAAGTAATAAAGTATTCTCGTGAGTGTATAATACGCCATTGAAAATACATACGGGTAAGGGGTTCGCCATGTTGCCCCTCCATCTTGAAAGTACATTAGCCAAAGAGGGACATACCCGTTAATTCAAGCTTACGTTTGAGTTAACACTCATGGACGAGGTCGAACTGGAAGCCATATTAATCTTGGACTACATTGGCCACCGTAGGAGTTAAAATGACATCAGAATTGAGAGGAACAGAAACTAATATTCACTGAATGGTCATATACCTTTTCACCACTAGTTGGGGGTAAAAATCACACAGTGTAGCTTTAATGAAAAAAATCTCGCACCAATTAAAATAATACGATTTCACATAAAATATTCAAACAACTGTCTCTGGTCTCAGCACGAAGATATGTAAAAATGTGATAAACGTGACAAAGATGCTATATCTGATATTGCATACTTTTAAAAAGTGTAGTATATTCGGACAGAGGGACAGACAATACAATAGAATCATCGTAATATATATCTAAATGTATGGGCAAATCTGAGATTTGTGTGTTTTCACGTGATTTGTGTGTTCTTGTGTCAGGATATCTCTTTAATCTGGCCTCAATGTTCTCCAGCTGCTTTTTCAGGAGTCGAATCCTGGGGTGAGGTACGAGTACACCATAAGCAGAGACACTCTAGTCGATTCCAACAACGGCACTGCTGTCTCGTATTTCCAGTGGATTTATGGGAGTTGGACTCAGTGCAGCGCCACATGTGGAACTGGTAAGAGTCGTCTTGTTGTACACTTACGCCCAATCCTGACGGATCTGCTTCACCACTATATGTGTATTTACTTACACTGTTACAGTTTCATATTATACTGAAAAGTGCAGAAAGTTGATCTGTTGCTCTCTCTGCCTCTATTTGCTCGGTTTCACCGATAAATCAGCTCTCAGGAACATATTGCGTTCTCAATAACTGCAGACAGACAGTGAACAGTGCCGAAATAAACTTTATAGGAAACAGACTTTGGACAATCTGATGCTCAAATATAATGCTGTGAAAACATCCCAGCTCAAATAAGCTTAGAAATAATACTTAAATAATGGTATAATATTGTCACATTTACTTTATTTCAATCTACGTGAGAGGGAGTTTTGTGTGATGTAGATTTTTGTCACGGCTGTGCACGGAGATGAACCCAAACGCAGACAGTGTACAATGAACTCAGGGTTTATTAGGACAAAACAGGAAAACAAAACCCACGAGGGGGCAAAACAGACGAAACAAGGGAAACAAGACTGACAAGACTAGAAAATGACTGAACAAGAAAACCAACAACACCTTGTATAATACTACCAATGACAATGCTTCTCACAGACTACTCACAGGTAACATATAGCAATGAACCGACACAAGACAGCAAACACAAGGGGATTATAAAGGGAACACTAATGACAAGGACAGGTGAAACTGACTAGACAATAATCACAAGACTAGGATAACAAGGGGGCGGGGTAACGTAACGAGACAACACAAGCACATGGCCCAAACTGGCCATGCGCTTGCACACAAAACATGATTCTGTCATGATCCTGCCTCACGACTAGAGAATATCAAAGACAAGAAGGCAGAATCATGACAATTTTAGGGGTTAAACAGATTCGTACTGACCAGGCCATATGGTTCGGCACGCATGTGATTCATGGATTAACCCTCTGAGGTTGTTCGTTTCAGAGTCACACTCGAGGTGTTCGGGTCCAAATGGACCCAAAGGGTGGGATTCATTTTTTAAAAAGTTTGTCATGTTTTTTTATTTTTTATTTACTCGTTTTTTTTATAATATTTTTCCTTTTCTTTTTGGGTGTTTTGAGAGAATTTCAAAAATAATTTTTTTTTTATAATTAGTATTAATGCAATAATAATTTTTTTTAAAGCTGTATTTCATTTTAGAGTCAAGCCTAGGCCTCATAAAAGCAATTTTTGAAATGAGATGGATGCCATTTGGTGGACAAACTAAGCATTTTAAAAATGCAAAACACATGTATAATCAGAATTTTTTGGTGTGTGTGTGTGTGTATAAAAGTGTGTTTGTGTGGATGTGTCTGTTTTGCACTCTTTTTTATATATATATATATATTTTTTTATTATTGGAGGATGATGCATGTTACATTTGACAAGCATTGAAATATTTCTCCAGTTTCATTTTTTATCTTAAGAAACCAAAACCTTATAACCAAAAAAAAAAAAAAATAATAATAATAATAATAATAATAAAAAAATACCCCTCCCCCTCCCAACATGGTCATCCCACCCGCCCCCCGTCCCCCCCCCCCCCCCCACCCAAAAAAAAAGTTAACAACATTTTGTACACATTTTTATAACACTTGAACATAGGAGTTTTTTGCTTTTTATTGTCTATGGGCCAATAAAACGAGACAATGGGATATATAGTCAAGAAGAGCGTGCAAAAAAAGTAATAGAAAAGTCACTGAATGTTCCCATATTTTAAGACAAATTATGGCCTTTCACAATTTTCAGCAACAAATGGGGTCTTTAGACTTGTTGTTCTCTAAATACCATTAAACATTCTCTGAATTCGTGATTAAAGTGTGTCTAATTTGACCCAGGGATCACAGCTGGGGATTTTTTTAAATGTTTTTTTTGGGCCAGCTGGCGGGTCAATCTAATCATTTCCAGTTAATGATCTGCCGCTGTTGTAATGAATGTAATTAGGAGCCATGCAGGAAGAAATACTAAGGTCAATGTTTAAGAAAGTACATTTGAAGTTCCTGCAGTGTCGTTCATTCTCCGTTAAACAAATGGCTATATGATAATCAAAGTGTAATTATGACGAACATCCCGAGAGTTTTTACAAGCTCCTTTTACAAAAATCTTTTCCTCATGATGGACTACCTCTGATTTTGCTGCATATTTTGTTATTTGTATCTCAGAGACCAATATTTAATCTGAAAAAATTTGAACTTTTTTTGTATTTGACAAGGCAGTTGAAATCACAGGCTTAAGGATTTGCATGCAATTGCACTCTGTGGGAAGCTTTGGTAAATGTATCGTTTAAATGATGTATTCATAAGGATCAACACTGGGATTAAAGTTTTATACAACTCTTTTCATTTAGAGATAGAAAAGTACTAGCAAGTGGAGAGTTGGTAGAAATGATTTAGAGAAGCTGCTGAAGCTGAACCAATCGTATACAACACATTTATTTGTTAATCATTTCATATAGTTTTACTAATAGAAAGAGGTTTGTATACTGACCTGTTTTGGTGGAAAATTAGGAAGTAAAATGTACACCGAGACGAGTTTGAATCATTAGACTGAATATCTCATCCTTTGTATACTTGAGGTACCAGATAGAGTTTCTTAAAGCGGTATTGACATGGATTGTTTTTTATTATTATTATTTTAATATGTTCCTTAGATTTATGGCTTTGATTTTATAGTAATTTTAGAGTAAAAAATGAAGAGTTCATATACAAAAGCCTTCAAGTGCCATTTGAAATTTTCTTCTAGAATGATCATTTTTATCAAGCTTGCATATTTAAGTTCAGTGATTTCACTTAAATGGCAATGATAATTACCTATTAATTATTATTTGAGTGAAATTACTGAACTTAAATATACAAGTTTGATAAAAATCATCATTAAAGAAGAACATTTCAAATGGCATTTAGAGGCTTTTGCATCTAAACTGTTCAAATATTTTGTAAAATATAAATTTATATAAAATAAAAAATATAAAGTACAGTATATTTGATTTACTGTAAATTTAAACCTCCATAACTTTTTCATACTTTCATTTTTCGAAGTGTTTTCACTTCAGCAATAATCTGCTGAGTGTTTGCTTTAAAACAAGACCAAACTTGGGTATATATTCAAACACTCTTGAATTACAACCATTTAGTGCATTTAAACCCCCATTCTCAAAAAGGGGGGGTGACAGCGAAGGGTTTAAGGGTTCACTTATGATGTTAATAAAGTTTTTTTGCATAATAAAAACACAAATATATATGCAGAAAATGATTATTTTCTACCTTCATTCTCACCCTGAAAATGATCTGTTTTAAGTCGCGGCTCCTTTAAGGCTGTCAGTAAACGCTCACTATTAATATTGGCTAACATCATTGCATAGGAAACAGTATCAACACCCACTCGATATTGAAAACGTTATCCATATAAAACCATCATTTACAGACAAAGCATTATTAAGCATGTGGAGTATGTCAGAAACTGTTTTCTGCATTAGTGTAGACAGCGTCAGTCATTATAATGGATTTTATTTGTATTTGTCAGTGTAGGCATGACTGAATGCCAGGGGGCGGAGCCTATAGTGGATTCATGCTGTAAAACTATTGGTTGATGTCTTGCTCTGGGGGCGGGCATATGCAAATATATTTGCCTGTGTGATTAAATAAATGAAAAATTTCATGAGGAGAATGCTTTAAGCTATGCAGGATGTTTTAATAGTGCGAAGGCAAATTTGATTTATTCTGTCATTTATTTTTCTGATGTATATTTTACTACTTCACTCAAGTAACTCCTCTTGAAATTAAAGTACATTGTATTGATTCTCGTTGATTATGATCAGTGGATAGTTTCACATGAAATTGTCTTTAGCTAAATGTGTTCTTTGTAACATTTGTTCATTTTAAAGGTCATTGCACAGCACACATAGTTTTTAATTAACATTTATTTGTAATGTTATTTGTAATAAAATATGAAAATGAAGTTGAATATTACAAAAAATGTGTCCATGTCTACCCCAAGAGCACCATTCGGGCTAGTTCTGAAGAGTTAGAGTGAATATGTTCATCTTTAGATGCAATTAACCGCTGCTCATCTTTAATTTGACTGAAGTGCTCAAACAAATGGCATCATTTAATTGATCTGGCACAGCAGGTAAATCAATTATTCTATATCAAAATTAGCAGAATTAAAGCTTTGTCGGTCCAAACTCAAATGAAGGGTTCCCATTACATCAAATAATGTTTTAAAATAAGCTGAGTTATGCATTTATCATGCAAAAATGATATTATGAACTGAGTTAGTCTCAGCTTTAGATGTCACTCGCACTGACCGTTGTCATTCTGAAGATCTGGCTAAGATAATAAATGATTAAATATGTGTGTGGGCAAAGTCATCTGGTGCAACTGAAAGAAATGCAAGATAACACTGCTTTTAATCTAATTAATTACATTAATTACGAATTAATCACACATCAATTTTGGCTTAGAAATGACTCCCAAATGATTTAAAGCCATGGAACGGTGTATTTTTTTTTATTCTAATAATGCTATGTTGTGAAAACATGAATGTGAATGATGCTCTGTACAGTTAACAGGTCAGTGCTGCATCATCACGAAAGTTTCAGCCTTTCCAATGTAAATATTGCTATATCATATGATATAAACATGAGACAAAAACCCATCTGGGGCATTTTAGCCCCCATATCTTGAATTTTTGTGACATTTTTTTTTAGCTGTTTTCTAATAGACTTGTACGGAGGAGGCGTATTGCATTCACTTGAAGAAAAAAAAATCTACTCTGTTTTTCTGAATTAACGAGTTAATTTTTCATGAGAAAAAAAAATTGCTCTGTTTTTCTGAATTAATGAGTTAATTTTTCATGAGAAAATTTTTTTTTGCTCTGTTTTTCTGAATTAACGAGTTAATTTTTTATGAGAAAAAAATGTTTTGCTCTGTTTTTCTGAATTAATGAGTTAATTTTTCATGAGAAAAAAATGTTTTGCTCTGTTTTTCTGAATTACTGAGTTAATTTTTCATGAGAAAAAAGTTTTTGCTCTGTTTTTCTGAATTAATGAGTTAATTTTTCATGACAAAAAAATTTGCTCTGTTTTTCTGAATTAATGAGTTAGTTTTTCTTGAGAGAAAAAGTTTTTGCTCTGTTTTTCTGAATTAATGAGTTAATTTTTCATGAGAATTTATTTTTGCTGTTTTTCTGAATTAACTCATTAATTCAGAAAAACAGAGCAAAAAAAAAATTCCATTAAAAATTAACTCATTAATTCAGAAAAACAGAGCAAAAAAAATGTTCTCATGAAAAATTAACTCGTTAATTCAGAAAAACAGAGCAATTTTTTTTTTCTCATTAAAAATTAACTCATTAATTTAGAAAAACAGAGCAATTTTTTTTTCTCATGAAAAATTAACTCGTTAATTCAGAAAAACAGAGTAGATTTTTTTTTCTTCAAGTGAATGCAATACGCCTCCGTAGTAATACGCCTCCGTAGTAATACGCCTCCGTAGGGTTAATTCAGAAAAACAGAGCAAAAAAAAAAATCCATGAAAAATTAACTCGTTAATTCAGAAAAACAGAGCAAAATATTTTTTTCTCATGAAAAATTAACTCATTAATTCAGAAAAACGGAGCAAAAACTTTTTTCTCATGAAAAATTAACTCGTTAATTCAGAAAAACAGAGGAAAATATTTTTTTCTCATGAAAAATTAACTCATTAATTCAGAAAAACGGAGCAAAAACTTTTTTTCTCATGAAAAATTAACTCGTTAATTCAGAAAAACAGAGTAGATTTTTTTTCTTCAAGTGAATGCAATACACCTCAGTAGGATTCTGTTGAACATATGACATTGTATACATGGAGATCAGGTCTGTGTTTTGGGGGTCACACCAATCAGTGCAGACGGACACATGGGCCCCGGGGCCCTTTAGCCCATCTGTTTCATCTGATTACAGTCTTCAAACACCTGTGAAGGACTGTGGGTCTTTTTATCTCTTTGTTGGACACTTTGCTTCTCAAAGCGGTCAAATAAAGGTCGAGACCAGCCCGAGAATGAGGAGAGTACACAACAAGAGTCAATTCAATTCCTAAGGTAGAATAGTAAGAGAGTAATGAAGGTGGTTAGTATCAGAGGCCATGAATTTGCTCATCTCAGCTCAAGATCTTCTTAGATTCAAAGAGAGGAAAATAGGATAATCAGAAAAAGATTATAGGCTGGTGCTCGTGTTCGTAAAGGCAAACTGAATTATTAATAAATAAAATAATATTAAGAGTAAATTTTCAGTTTAGTGTTGAATATAAGCATAAAAGAGAGTGAAATGCCACTAACACTACATATTAATGATAATAAAAATACATTTTATTTCTAATGCACTTTATATTTAAGACGAACCTCAAAGTACTACAGGTATGATCATAAAAACACCATTGTAAAATATAAAAAGTGCAAGGTTAAAATTCATAAGAAACTTTTATTGGCATTTTCCCCCTGATTTGATCATATTTTTATAATACTATTAGAAAAATAATGTGTTTACACCTATTGGCTAATTGATCATGGAAAGTAAATGAAATTAACAAACGTTTGACTAAATTGTTGAAAATCATTGTGGGAAACACTGGTTAGTTAACAGGAGATAACAATGAACAATACTTGCAGTATTTAATAATCTTAGTTCATGTGAATTTCAACATTTACTAATCCATTTTTAGGATCCAAATTTGTATCTGTTAAAATATTAAATAAAACAAGTTGAAAAATGCAAATTCACGTAAGTTAATGCATTAACGGATAAGACCTTAATAAGGGATCCAATGAATAAACTGTATTTAGATTTTTGGTAACCGTTAGTTAAATGTCATTTTGTGCATAATATGTATATATATTTATAATTTAATATTTCTAATATAATATTTGTGTATTAATTTGAGCTTTTTTCCCTTTGAAGAAGGGCAGGCTGTGGTACAGTTGTCAACTTTCTCTGTTAAAATGCCATACGATTCGATAATTTACCCTTTTCTGTGATTGCCGCATGTTAAGTGCATACTTGTGTGCATTAGCAAATGTACCTTTTTCTAAACCACTGATTTTTTTTTTTTCAGGTGTGCAAAGACAAGTTGTACACTGTGTGGAGAGAACATCTGGGATCGTTGAGGAGCATTACTGTGATCAGTCTGCTAGGCCTGATGACAAGCAAACTACCTGTAATAAGGGCTCATGTCCAGCCATGTGAGTTTTACTGCTGAACAGCCCTATGCTTTACTCACCCATCAGCAGCAGTACGCTTGGTGGCTTTTAAAGGGATACTTCAGCTCTGGAAAGATGAATGTGTATTTAAATGGGTCATTTATGTAGAATAAATGTGAAAATTACTTTTGACTTTGGAGCTTTGTAGACTGAGAAAAGCCAGAACATGTATTTTTGTCTTATGTGGATGAAAGACAACAACTCCCAGAATGCACTTGCTTCGCTGCCCTACGAGGCCACGCCCACTGGTAACAGAGCGCAGTAGTTAAACAACAACTCTAGGCTACTAGTGAGTCTCTGTGATGAGTCTGGCCAAAAATGTGTTTTGAGATCGCCCAAAATGTCCGGGATTCGGCTTTTGCGTCCTACAGTCGCCGTTCATTAATGTTTACTGTGGCGAGCGGGACGAGTGAGGACGGCGCGAGTCATGTTTACTGTGTTGAATTATTCCGATTGGCAGATTCACCAATCAGAATGAATTCAGTTAGATTGAAACAAAAGTGAATGGCGACTGCAGAAAGCAAAAGCTGAATCCCGGATATCGACGGCCGGACATGTCCAGGAAAAGGAGGATGCCAACCACTACTACTCAGCTTTTTCCACAGAACAAGAGCTTAGCTTCCAAAAAAAGATGGCCGACACTATGTGTTCATTCTGTGAGTGAGATCGCCCTCTATGGGTGGGTTGAGAACGTGCGGGACAGACCCGAATACTGACTGTAGTCTTTAGCCTCTGGACAAACAATCCTCCGATGACTAGGGGTGTAACAATATATCGTGCCACAATATATCGCAATACAAAAATGCAACAATACGTATCGTGAATAGTTCCCAAAATAAAACTTACTGTGTGAGGAAAAAATTCTCAGTACTAAATTAAACTACTATATATAATTAGGGTTGGGTATCGTTTGAATTTGAACGATTCCGATTCCAATTCCGATTCCTTGTTTCGATTCCGGTTCCTAACGATTCTCGATTCCGATTCTTTTAAGAGGCAGGGTCAAAAAAGTTTAGCTAACCAACGGTTTTTCTGAAGAAAATACTCCTTCTGTCACAAATTTAGCATTTTGCCGAGATTTCGTTATTTTTAGAAAGGTGAAGCCACACTTTGGACCGCCGACGTAAGCTACTCATGTTCGACTCGCGCGGTTATGCCAACGCTTCTTCGCTGGTGTTGTTCAACAATTTCTTCTTCCGGTCGGCGGACTATGAATATCGAAACTAGGAATCGAAATTTTAACTTTTGAACAATTCCGTGAAAAACGAAAAGTTAGTCCCGGTTCCAATCGATACTCGATTCTCGATAACCAACCCTATATATAATGTTGATTATAATGTATAATAATGCAATGGAGGTATATTTGTGGGTCCTTATAATGCTAATAACTTGACCAGTAAAAAGTGTCCAACATTATTTAAAAATACATCTAAATATATCTAGTCAGAAAAAGTGCAAGAATATTCGTCTAAAATAATTCTATATTTTCAGCTTCAGAATCATGAATATTGTTATTCTGGTGGCACCGTTGTCCTTGGGTTACAAGCCTATTCACCCACAATGTAATATCAAATCAACAGTAGGCTACATTTTTTGTTAACCTATTATCATATGTTTTGGAGTAATATCACATCGTGAGTTCAGTATCGTGATATGTATCGAATTGTGACTTGAGGGTATCGTTACACCCCTACCTATGACGCAAAATGACGATTTTTGCGTCATCGGAGGATTTGTTCGAGACAAAAAATACATAAATCTCTCGTCTCAGGCGGATATGAGGGTGGAAAGCACGGTAATTTGAAAATACGACAGGTTTTCTACTAATACAAAGCTTCATGCTAAATCCTGAAGTATCCCTTTAAAGGGATACTCCACTTTTTTTGGAAATAGGCTCATTTTACAACTCCCCCAGAGTTAAACAGTCGAGTTTTACCGTTTTCGAATCCATTCAGACGATTTTCTGATATTTAGAAGAATATCAGTGAACAGACAGTTTCTGGTCTCATTGACTTCTATAGTATATTTTTTTCCTACTATGGAAGTCAATGAGACCAGAAACTGTCTGGTTATTGATATTCTTCTAAATAGCAAAAAATCGTCTGAATGGATTCGAAAACGGTAAAACTCAACAGTTTAACTCTGGGGGAGTTGTAAAATGAGCCTATTTCCAAAAAAAATGGAGTATCCCTTTAAGTGCAGTAAGATTACAGTAATTCCTGTGATGTTTCTTTGTCATCAGATGGTGGGTTGGAGAGTGGCAGAAGTGCTCATCTAGCTGTGGGGACATGGGGCTTAGGAAGAGAACAGTGCTGTGTATTCGGAGCCTAGGGCTGGATGAGCAACAAGCGCTTCAGCCCACTGAATGTCAACACTCGCCTAAGCCTGAGTCAATCGTCCCGTGTAACACACGCGTGTCCTGTCCTGCTGACTGGACTTCAGGAAGCTGGTCTGAGGTGAGCCGGCTTTTACGTACGAAGTTCTGTCGTGAAACTCTAGATGGCGCAGGTCCTTAACTCAACCTGCTTGCAATCACATCATTCTCTCTAGGGCACAGCTGATTGGTCCTGCTGTTTCAGTGGCCAATGAGCTCGCTGCTCATCCTTCAAATATCGGTCAGCATTTGCTGTAGCAGTTTCAGAAACCCTCCACCTTCCCCAGCTCCACCTGTATAGATCTGCTATGGGTAATTCATGTACACTGTATTGTACAGCAGCAGCATGTCTTACTTGCTCACAGCAGCGTGTCGTGTGTGTATTGGCAATTAGGTAGGAGCGACTCTCGGCAATAACAGCAAAAGCGTTTCATACCTATTCCGCCAAGACCAAACATTTTAACATTGTCATATCCTTTACACTCTGAGAGTTGTCATGATTGAAATCAGATTTTGACATTCTTGAAGAGTACAGAATGATCTGTGAAGAAAGGTTTTACTGAGATTGTAGCATTATAGGAGCGCTATATACATATATATAAATATATATTAGGGCTATGCAAAAATTAATTGCGATTAATCGCATCCAAAATAAAAGTCTGTGTTTACATAATATATTTGCGTGTGCTGTATATAATTATTTTGTATATATAAATACCTATGCATGCATGTATATATTTAAGAATTATTTGCGCTTAAATTCTGTATATATATATAATTACATAATCTATATTATATAAATATAAATATTTTATATATGAATAACACATTTTCTTAAATATATACTTGCATGTGTGTGTATTTATATATACAAAATAATTATATACAGCACACACAAATATATTATGTAAACACAGACTTTTATTTTGGATGTGATTAATTGCAATTAATTTTTGCACAGCCCTAATATATATATATATATATATATATATATTAGTTCTGGGCATTGATTATGTATGTATTTAAGAAATATTTGCATGTATATAGCCTACTGAACATATATTAATGCATAATTGATATTATATATAAATATTTTATAAATAACACATTTTTCTTAAATATATACATGAATATGTGTGTTTTTATACAAAATAATTATATATATATATATATATATATATATATATATATACAGTATATTTTGGCTGTCAAACGATTAATCGTGATTAATCGCATCCGAAATAAAAGTTTGTGTTACATATATAAATCTATGTACAGTATATACATGAAAATATTTCTAAAATATATACAAGCATGTGTGTGTATTTGTATATATAAAATAATTATACACAGTGCACCCACATATATTATGTAAACACAAACTTTTATTTTGGATGCGATTAATCGTGATTAATCGTTTGACAGCCCTAATATATATACATATATATATGTGTGTGTATTTATACAAAATAATTATACACACACACACATATATATATATATATATATATATATATATATATAGTATATACAGTATATTAGGGCTGTCAAACGATTAATCACGATTAATCGCATCCAAAATAAAAGTTTGTGTTACATATATAAATCTATATACAGTATATACATGAAAATATTTCTTCAATATATACAAGCATGTGTGTGTATTTATATATATAAAATAATTATACACAGTGCACCCACATATATTGTGTAAACACAATCTGTGCATTAAAAAAATATTTATTTTTTCTGATTATTATTAAATAAAAAATAAAGGTTTGAACCAAACTATGGATTTGAGTAGATTTGACTGTAACTAGTATCATTTTCATGCTATCAGAACTATCTCAATACCACAATATTTGAGCTGAGGTGAACATATAATCTTCACAATAATGCTGTCAATACTACAAACACTATACATGCTTCATGACTACTCCCTACTTTCCCATAAGACGAGCTTCAGATTGTGTTTCATGGGATAAAACTGCACAAAGGCGACGCTTTTAAACTCTTTTGACTCATTGATATACAGAACGGTCTCACTTGCTGTTTTTAAATCGATATTCTGACTTGACAGCTCTTACCGTCTGCTTCTTCCTCAGTGCTCAGTGAGCTGTGCAGCTGGTGTCCGCACACGTGACGTGACCTGCAGCTGGAATACCGGTGAAGACTGTGATCCGAAAGCCAAGCCTAATTCAACCATGCCATGCTACGCTAAGGACTGCCCCATAAACTCGGACATCTTTGGCAACGACTGGTCAGGAAGTGGAGCGTCCAGCAAAGAGTTTTTCAATGAGATAAAAGCTATACCTCATGACGGTCTTACTCTAAATCAGCCCAGGGGCAATGTTGACCTCAATGACATTATAGAAGATGATTTCTCACATTACAGTCATATTGAAAAGTCCTCGGAAAATTCGATTGTGAAAAATCTTCAAGTTGATGATTTTTACTATGACTATAACTTTATAAAATTCCACGAGGACCTGTCTTATGACCTTAATAAAGACGAAAAGGATATGTTTGATAACTCAGGAATAAAACATGGAGGGACAGATGTCCCCGTAACTACCTCTTCTGCAAACCAATACAGTCCCACCACTATTCGCTTTGACAGCATTACAGCTACTGAAGGTCGTGGACCTCAAAAGAAAGACGTACTGGAGGAAAATAATGATGAGCTATTTGCTGAGGACTATTTTCTGCCTGTTATTACAACAACTGAACCCTCCTCTGTAGCGACCAGGTTATTTAACAAATTGAAGGCATCAGACTTTGATATTGGCTTGAGTCCGGACATCAGCATTACAAGGAAACCTCCATCCACTGCAGATGTGTCCCCTCAGGACAAGCTCACATTATCATATGGAACTGTGCCAAACATCGTTTTAACTCAAGAAACACATGTAAGCTTGAACGGAAAGTCAAATAACAACGACGAATACAAAGGCAGTCAAAAAGATGAAGATGTTTCTGTGGGTGAAAGTGACTGGGAAAGCTTTCAACCTCAGCATAGCACTCAAAATTATGAACCGAAAAGGCTGTTTCGGTTTGAGAACAGACACGTTTATAATCCCACTACTCGATTACAATGGATTACGACCTCGCCGCCAGTCTCGCTGAGTGCAACTTCTCAACCAATGGATCTTCTACGCAGTGCTCCCAGTGAAGATTTCACTGTCCAAACAACTAAAACGAAGGCTAGTGAACCATGGTCCGCTGTAACGACCTCAGATAGCCTTTCTCAAGAGTCTTCTCCGTCTCTAACTTCCTCTATCCCAGCCGAACATTACAGTAGCATGACCTCAGCAGCTGGAACAACAGCTCTACCTCCTACAGAAACGGAAAGTGACTTTGAGCCCCCACTCTTCACTCCGACTGAGATTCCTGACACTACAATCGCAGCTGAACCTCACAGTTCAATCGGGCCTAGAATAGAGCCTTGGGGAACTCCGATCCCCTTACCTCGCTTGACAGAGACTGGCAACAATGAGATTATTATTTCCCGAACCCTTAGACCTACTGGGCTGAACTCGACTCTCTCTACTCCTACTGAGCAGCCATCTCAGGACATTAGCATTGAGCATTCAGTGCATTCTTCTAGCCCTATGATGCCCACTGGGCTGGTCATGTCTTCCCTTTCCCCCTCGGTCTCCCCTGCACACTGGAAAAAAGGCAACTGGAGTGCTGTGAGTAGCTAATTATGCATTCCTCACATTCTCTAGATATGAAACCAGCATGGGCTGAGAAACAGCAGGCGGCCACCATGATTAGAGTCCTTGAGTTATGCTGACGCCACAGTTTTGGGTTTCAAAACAAACAGAGCTTTGTCTTTCAGGTTATTTTAGCAACAAAAATCAATACAAGGGTCAAGTGGTACAGCTGTCCATCCTTAAAGTCAGACATTAGCCATGTTTCCATTCACCCATTTTATGTGAATTTTAGGATATTGCGTAAAAAAAACAAAACACTGGATGGAAATGCCAAGATGTGCATAAATTAAAAAATGTGTATTAAAAAAAAACTTTTTTTTTATCCGATAAGAACTTTTGGTACTTGCCTGTAATCTGGACCCCACCATATAACATTTAGGAACTATAGTGATCCCTGATTGGTCTTAACCCCAGTGACGGGTAGGTTTAGGGGCGGGGTTAGGGGTAGGCCATCGTGGGGTCCGGATCCCACCATATACCATTTAGGAACTAAAGTCATCCCTGATTGGTCTTAACCCCAGTGACGGGTAGGTTTAGGGGCGGGGTCATTCCTGATTGGTCTCAACCCCAGTGAGGGGTAGGTTTAGGGGCGGGGTTAGGGGTAGGCCATCATCCCTGATTGGTCTTAACCCCAGTGACGGGTAAGTTTAGGGGCGGGGTTAGGGGTAGGCCATCGTCCCTGATTGGTCTTAACCCCAGTGATGGGTAGGTTTAGGGGCGGGGTTAGGGGTAGGCCATCATCCCTGATTGGTCTTAACCCCAGTGACGGGTAGGTTTAGAGGCGGGGTTAGGGGTAGGCCATCGTCCCTGATTGGTCTTTACCCCAGTGATGGGTAGGTTTAGGGGCGGGGTTAGGGGTAGGCCATCATCCCTGATTGGTCTTAACCCCAGTGACGGGTAGGTTTAGAGGCGGGGTTAGGGGTAGGCCATCGTCCCTGATTGGTCTTAACCCCAGTGACGGGTAGGTTTAGGGCGGGGTTAGGGGTAGGCCATCATCCCTGATTGGTCTTAACCCCAGTGACGGATAGGTTTAGGGGCGGGGTTAGGGGTAGGCCATCGTCCCTGATTGGTCTTAAACCAGAGACGGGTAGGTTTAGGGGCGGGGTTAGGGGTAGGCCATCATCCCTGATTGGTCTTAACCCCAGTGACGGGTAGGTTTAGAGGCGGGGTTAGGGGTAGGCCATCGTCCCTGATTGGTCTTAACCCCAGTGACGGGTAGGTTTAGGGGCGGGGTTAGGGGTAGGCCATCATCCCTGATTGGTCTTAACCCCAGTGACGGATAGGTTTAGGGGCGGGGTTAGGGGTAGGCCATCGTCCCTGATTGGTCTTAAACCCAGAGACGGGTAGGTTTAGGGGCGGGGTTAGGGGTAGGCCATCATCCCTGATTGGTCTCAACCCCAGTGACAGGTAGGTTTAGGGGCGGAGTTAGGGGTAGGCCATCGTGGGTTCCGGATCCCACAATATACCATTTAGGAACTAAAGTCATCCCTGATTGGTCTTAACCCCAGTGACAGGTAGGTTTAGGGGCGGGGTTAGGGGTATGCCATCATCCCTGATTGGTCTCAACCCCAGTGACGGGTAGGTTTAGGGGCGGGGTTAGGGGTAGGCCATCATCCCTGATTGGTCTTAACCCCAGTGACGGGTAGGTTTAGGGGCGGGGTTAGGGGTAGGTCATCATCCCTGATTGGTCTTAACCCCAGTGACGGGTAGGTTTAGGGGCGGGGTTAGGGGTAGGCCATCGTGGGTTCCGGATCCCACCATATACCATTTAGGAACTAAAGTCATCCCTGATTGGTCTTAACCCCAGTGACGGGTAGGTTTAGGGGCGGGGTTAGGGGTAGGCCATCATTCCTGATTGGTCTCAACCCCAGTGACGGGTAGGTTTAGGGGTGGGTTAGGGGTATGCCATCATCCCTGATTGGTCTTAACCCCAGTGATGGGTAGGTTTAGGGGCGGGGTTAGGGGTATGCCATCATCCCTGATTGGTCTTAACCCCAGTGATGGGTAGGTTTAGGGGCGGGGTTAGGGGTAGGCCATCATCCCTGATTGGTCTTAACCCCAGTGATGGGTAGGTTTAGGGGCGGGGTTAGGGTAGGCCATCATCCCTGATTGGTCTTAACCCCAGTGACGGGTAGGTTTAGAGGCGGGGTTAGGGGTAGGCCATCGTCCCTGATTGGTCTTTACCCCAGTGATGGGTAAGTTTAGGGGCGGGGTTAGGGGTAGGCCATCGTCCCTGATTGGTCTTAACCCCAGTGATGGGTAGGTTTAGGGGCGGGGTTAGGGGTAGGCCATCATCCCTGATTGGTCTTAACCCCAGTGACGGGTAGGTTTAGAGGCGGGGTTAGGGGTAGGCCATCGTCCCTGATTGGTCTTTACCCCAGTGATGGGTAGGTTTAGGGGCGGGGTTAGGGGTAGGCCATCATCCCTGATTGGTCTTAACCCCAGTGACGGGTAGGTTTAGAGGCGGGGTTAGGGGTAGGCCATCATCCCTGATTGGTCTTAACCCCAGTGACGGGTAGGTTTAGAGGCGGGGTTAGGGGTAGGCCATCGTCCCTGATTGGTCTTACCCCAGTGATGGGTAGGTTTAGGGGCGGGGTTAGGGGTAGGCCATCATCCCTGATTGGTCTTAACCCCAGTGACGGGTAGGTTTAGAGGCGGGGTTAGGGGTAGGCCATCGTCCCTGATTGGTCTTAACCCCAGTGATGGGTAGGTTTAGGGGCGGGGTTAGGGGTAGGCCATCATCCCTGATTGGTCTTAACCCCAGTGACGGGTAGGTTTAGAGGCGGGGTTAGGGGTAGGCCATCGTCCCTGATTGGTCTTTACCCCAGTGATGGGTAGGTTAGGGGCGGGGTTAGGGGTAGGCCATCATCCCTGATTGGTCTTAACCCCAGTGACGGGTAGGTTTAGAGGCGGGGTTAGGGGTAGGCCATCGTCCCTGATTGGTCTTAACCCCAGTGACGGGTAGGTTTAGGGGCGGGGTTAGGGGTAGGCCATCATCCCTGATTGGTCTTAACCCCAGTGACGGATAGGTTTAGGGGCGGGGTTAGGGGTAGGCCATCGTCCCTGATTGGTCTTAAACCCAGAGACGGGTAGGTTTAGGGGCGGGGTTAGGGGTAGGCCATCATCCCTGATTGGTCTTAACCCCAGTGACGGGTAGGTTTAGAGGCGGGGTTAGGGGTAGGCCATCGTCCCTGATTGGTCTTAACCCCAGTGACGGGTAGGTTTAGGGGCGGGGTTAGGGGTAGGCCATCATCCCTGATTGGTCTTAACCCCAGTGACGGATAGGTTTAGGGGCGGGGTTAGGGGTAGGCCATCGTCCCTGATTGGTCTTAAACCCAGAGACGGGTAGGTTTAGGGGCGGGGTTAGGGGTAGGCCATCATCCCTGATTGGTCTCAACCCCAGTGACAGGTAGGTTTAGGGGCGGAGTTAGGGGTAGGCCATCGTGGGTTCCGGATCCCACAATATACCATTTAGGAACTAAAGTCATCCCTGATTGGTCTTAACCCCAGTGACAGGTAGGTTTAGGGGCGGGGTTAGGGGTATGCCATCATCCCTGATTGGTCTCAACCCCAGTGACGGGTAGGTTTAGGGGCGGGGTTAGGGGTAGGCCATCATCCCTGATTGGTCTTAACCCCAGTGACGGGTAGGTTTAGGGGCGGGGTTAGGGGTAGGTCATCATCCCTGATTGGTCTTAACCCCAGTGACGGGTAGGTTTAGGGGCGGGGTTAGGGGTAGGCCATCGTGGGTTCCGGATCCCACCATATACCATTTAGGAACTAAAGTCATCCCTGATTGGTCTTAACCCCAGTGACGGGTAGGTTTAGGGGCGGGGTTAGGGGTAGGCCATCATTCCTGATTGGTCTCAACCCCAGTGACGGGTAGGTTTAGGGGTGGGGTTAGGGGTATGCCATCATCCCTGATTGGTCTTAACCCCAGTGATGGGTAGGTTTAGGGGCGGGGTTAGGGGTATGCCATCATCCCTGATTGGTCTTAACCCCAGTGATGGGTAGGTTTAGGGGCGGGGTTAGGGGTTGGCCATCGTGGGGTCCAGATAACAGGAAAGTCCCGAACTTTTTTACATGACTGCATTCTCAAACAAGGAAGCAAGATAACATGATCGCATTTATTGCGCTTCATCTGGATGTTCTGAGGCACTGGTAATTGATTGTATTTTCTTAGTAATAATTGGCAGCAGCAGTTAATCAGAAAGTTACGATTTTGTTCTCTTCAAGTCACTGGATGGAAACTGTGCTATTTTTTGCAAATGTTTTATGTGATCGTCCAAGTTAAATTCAAAACTTTGAATGTGAACATAGCTAGTGTGTATGTGTACACCAGGTTTCATAACCTGAAAATCAAAGGGATGATATATTAATAATAATGTTGTTGAAGCCCGTAACCTCTAATGTTTAAAGGTAATTTGATAAGGTAGTTAATAAAGATGTTGATCCAGGAATGGGTCTTGGATAAATTAATTTTGCATGCCTGTTTCAGTGTCAACCGATACTTCAATACTACAAATGATTTTGTATGGTAGTGCTCCACAAGTTGTGGGCTTGGTGCCATCTGGAGATCAGTGTCCTGCAGCACTGGTGAAGAATCAGACTGTGATTTAGCTACTAGGCCCGTGCCAGCGCGCCGCTGCTACCTTCGACCCTGCTCTGCATGGAAAATTGGACAGTGGACTAAAGTAAGTCCACATGCATGCAGCCAAACCTAAAATTAATGAATTTCCAGCGACTGACAAAACAATGGACGTTTCTATTTTGGCAGTGCTCGAAAAACTGTGGTGTAGGAGTGAAGGTTCGGGAGATTCATTGTTACGACACACGGGATCAAAGGTTGCTGAGGCCGTTTCATTGTCAGGCCACCTCCCCTAGACCTCCTGTCCGGATTCCCTGTAACATCCACAACTGTTTAGATTGGTACACCTCCTCTTGGGGGCAGGTAAAGGAGCTGGTCTCCCCTCATTAGATCTTTGGTTCTGTTTCCTTACCTTCACTCGACTCTCTTCATCTCCATCTATGACTACAGTGTTCAGAGCTGTGTGGAGTTGGGGAGCAACAGAGGCTGGTCACTTGCCCTGAAACTGGGAAATGTGATGACGACGGGAAGCCCAGCTACATCCAGACTTGCAACATCCATCCATGCAACCAGTGGATTACTGGATCCTGGGGTCAGGTGAGTGTCATACGTAGTTCACTTTTGAAAAAACGTTTGCTGATAATTTCCTCACCCCCATGTCATCCAAGATGTCCATGTCTGTCTTTCTTCAGTCGAAAAGAAATTAAGGTTTTTGATGAAAACATTCCAGGATTTTCTCCATATAATGGACTTCAATGGGAACCAAACAGTTCAAGGTCCAAAAGACAGTTTCAGTGCAAACTGCAAACTGTTCAAAGGGCTTTAAGCGATTCCAGACGATGAATAAGGGTCATACCTAGCGAAACGATCGCTCATTTAATAAATAAAAAACAAAGTTTAAGTTTTATAAGCACAAATACTCGCCTTGCTCTGTTCTGTGATGCGCGTTCGTGACTCTTCTGTTCAAACTCGAAGAATCTTTTTCCGAGTCATTTGGTTCATTCAACGAACAAAACGAACGAATTGACTCAGAAAAAGATTTGTTCATTTTGATGAACGAGTTCAAACAGGAGTCACACAGAACAGCATTTGACTTAATTTCTTTTCGACTGAAGAAAGAAAGACTTGGACATCTTGGATGACATGGGGGTGAAAAGTTTTTTCAAAAGTTAACTACTCCTTTAAGGAAGCATTTGATTTTTACAAGTAACCAGGTTTAACAGTGTGTTTCTACACTAGATAACAATTGATGCATCTGAAGATGTGAAACAAATAGCCCAGATAATCGGAATTAGATGGACACCATTTGCTGCTATCTGTTCAGAATCTCAGATTTTACTTATTGAACAACATTAAAACCCCAAAACATCTGTTTGGATATATAAGTGCAGATCAGTGAGCGAACAACACAGCATAAAACTAGAAGACTGCAAAGAAGAAGAAAGTGGAGCCCGACCGATAAAGGATTTTGAAGGCCGATACCGATACAAAAAATTGTTGGTTTTAAAATCCGATATTCCGATATATCGGCCGATATTTTATTTTATTTTATTTTTTTTTCAGAAATGCGCAACAAAACATTAACAGATTTCCCTAACATTAGTTATTTGTAGTTATGTATACGTTTTAACTAAAATAATAAGAAAATGCATTTTAAAAAGAAACTTTTTTCTTTTATTGTCGCAACAGAATATTGCCCTCTGGTGGACAAACTATACAACTCCAACACTCATGACATGTTTCAAGCTTGTTTCGCCCATTTTTATTTTAATGTTGAAATATTCATTTATCGGCCATTATAACTGCCGATACCGATAGTTTGGAAAATGCCTAAAATCGGCCGATAATATCGGCCTGCCGATATATCGGTATGGCTCTAAACCTTGTTGCACCTCGTGACTGGTTTGAATGTAAAAGTGAAGATTGGTGAACAAGAATACTAGACTTAAAATACTTCTGTAAACCCCCAACCACCCAGAACTTTGGCCAGTGTATTTATTATGTATTAGAAAGAATAAAAAAAGATGTACAAGCAAACATTTCTTTGAAAGTTACAGATTAATGTCGTTTTTTTCTGTTGTGGCAATTTCTGAAAATGGCAATATCCCAAATAGTGGACGAAAATTACAGAATGATTCATGGGTAATTTTCTCTCATTCGGTTTTTCATTCAGGTAAAGATATGTAATGGACTATTCACAGTGTGTGCAGAATGTCAAACTTAAACGTAGGAAGCAACAGAATTGGACAATCAGTGAAGTCAAGTGCGGGTATCTGAGAGTTACAGTAATGGGCATAAACAAAGGTAGGGATGTGCCGAAAGGTTGTGAAAGCTGCCTGTGGTAGGGGTTGAATGACAACAACACTATGTTGCTGTCTGGGAGTGTTCTTATGAGAAAATATTGAGCTTTGTGCATCACCTTTTTTAATTCTACGGGTCAGAGAGACGGTCATAAAACACTGTTTTCATGCACTAAAATAATCCATTTATAATTGGATTGGTGGCTCAATCAGACTTCATGTAAACACTTCAATCAATGCAAATTCAACTCAATCTGAATGATATTTAAATTGGATTGAAAGGTGTGGTGAATAAAAAAACACATGCACATTACATGTGTTTTACGCTATACAAACGCGCATATGTTTATTCGCATCTCATGTCTTACAAACTCATCATGAGATTGCTAAAAGCTCTTATAATGTCTTAGATGTGTCATAAGGCAAAAAGGACGATTATGCTCATGGTATCTATAGCAATATATGTGAATCGGGCCGGAACGTTTAGGGTTCATGTAAACAGAACTTTCAGAAACTTTGGATTGGATTCATTCTGATTGATGAACATTACACATGTAAACACGTGTACTGAAAATAGAAAAAAAAACTGAATGAAAATGATAGGATATGACCCGTTTGAAGACATTCATGTGTTGTCAAAACTTTGCATCTGATGGAAGATTGTTAAAGGCTGGATGGAAACCTTACTGGGTGTTTAACAGGCTTGTCTATTGTGTGTTGGCAGTGCTCTGTGACCTGCGGAGGAGGCATTCAGCAGCGATTGGTCAAATGTGTCAACACTAAGGCCGAGCTTGAGGACGAAAATGAGCATGTGGATTGTGATCATGAACCTCGACCAAAGAACACAAAGAAGTGTAACGTTCATGACTGTGACAGCGCCCCCTCTGGTGAGTAGAGCTTTGTGTGCTAGCTAGAGACAATGTAGAAATTCATAAAGTGCCCCTATTAATGGAGTAATTCACTTTTTAAAAAACTTTTGCTGATAATTTCCTCACCCCCATTGTCATCCAAGATGTCCATCTTTCTTTCTTCAGTCGAAAAGAAATTAAGGTTTTTGATTAAAACATTCCAGGATTTTCTCCATATAATGGACTTCAATGGGAACCAAACGGTTCAAGGTCCAAAAAACAGTTTCACTGACCCAATAAGGGTCTTATCAAGCAAAACAATCGCTCATTTAAAAAAAAAAGATAAGAAAAAGATTTATAAGCTCAAATGTTCGTCTTGTTCTGTGATGTGCGTTCGTAACTCTCCTGTTCGAACTCGTTCATCAAAACAAATTTTTCCGAGCCAATTCGTTTATTTCGTTCATTGAATGAACGAAATGACTCGAAAAAAAGATTTGTTCATTTTGATGAACGAGTCAATTCGTTCATTTCGTTCGTTGAATGAACAAAATGACTCAAAAAAAGATTTGTTCGTTTTGATGAACAAGTCAATTCGTTAATTTCATTCGTTGAATGAACGAAATAACTCGAAAAAAGATTCGTTCATTTTGATGAATGAGTCAATTCGTTCATTTCGTTTGTTGAATGAACGAAATGACTCGAAAAAATGATTTTTTCATTTTGATGAACGAGTTCGGACAGGAGAGTAAACGAACGCGCGTCACAGAACAGAGCAAGGCGAGCATTTGAGCTTATAAAACTTAAACTTTGTTGTTGTTTTTTTAAATGAGCGATCGTTTCGCTTGATAAGACCCTTATTCATCGTCTGGAATCGCTTAAAGCCCTTTCAACAGTTTGCACTGAAACTGTCTTTTGGACCTTGAACTGTTTGGTTCCCATTGAAGTCCATTATATGGAGAAAAATCCTGGAATGTTTTCATCAAAAACCTTAATTTCTTTTCGACTGAAGAAAGAAAGACATGGACATCTTGGATGACATGGGGGTGAGTAAATTAAGTTTTTTTTAAACGTGAAGTTTAAAAGTTTTTTTTAAACGTGAACTACTCCTTTAAGCTTTTAACCTGTGTAATACAGATGTTTTAGAACATAAAAGGTCTGCAAAGTTTCAAAGATCAAAGCCCACAATAAATGGAGTTATTGTCTCCAAAGACGTGATTCTGAACTGCCTGTTGGGTTGTAACAAATCTGCATAATGCCAGCTTGTGGTCTTTATTGGCTGCCTGCGCGCAACACACTTTGTCCTGCCCTCATACACTGTAGTTGTAGCTGAGACTGGACGAGATCGGATCATGTTGTCGACATGATGATGATGTTTGCACTTCCAAAAGACTTGTGCTAAAATTAATACAAACAGAAACATTTTGTTGTATTGCTTGGACAAACCTTTACACTCAGTATGCTCTGGTAAGTATGGTGTGTGTTATTGTGAACTGCAGTTACCTGGTAGCATGCATACTAATGACATTTGTAGGTTTAAAGAAATTGCCTTGCATTTATCAGCAATCATAGAGAGAGAGAGAACAGTTTTATCCCCCGAGTTTGCTATTCAACGATCCGTTAAATGCTGCACCTCTAGATTGGTTTGGCTTGATCATTACCGGTTGCTGAAGACTCAGACAGAATGCCTGTGCCATTTACAAACCCCTGAATCCTCCTTCGTTGCTGCTCTTTTAACATGGAAAAGCTGTGTCCACTGTCCAAAACACCAGACAATGATTATTCTCTGATATATAAAGAGAACGACACTGGTCTATTACATGAACAAGAGTTATAGTCTCAGAAAATAAGACAAAAGACATCATTCTATGATCTTTGCATAGAATTGAGATGAAATGGCATTCATTCACAGCCTGTTGTTGAGGCTTTAGCCGATTTTACTGGAATAATATATTATTCAAATATTGTACTTGATTTGAGGTTAACAGATAGCAGTTATCACCAAATTGGAAATTAATACGCATAAAAATGCTCACTTCGTTAACCTTTACATATCCCTGTGAGGAATTCCAGTCACTTCGCTCTTCTTCAAGTAATACAGCTCACCTGTCTCCTAGCCTTTAATTAGTATCGTCATTACTTTGAGATGTCCTGCCAGGCCTGTTATGTGCTAGCGCTGAGAAAATTGCTATGGCTCAGTGTGCTAATTAAAATCTAATTCGTGATGAGCTGTTTGGTGGTATATGTGTTTAAATCCTTACCTTTTTAAATAAATTATCCAGGAAATCCACCCACGTTTGATTGGTTTTGGGAAAAGCAATGTTTGCTCGTTATTATTTCACCCGATTGCAGGTCACTAGTACTTCATGATTATTTTTAACATGATTATGCCACCATGTTGTGCGCAAGCGTTTTCAAGATGAAACACCTCAGTAATCATTAAGACTTGATGTATTATTTATTTTAATCCATACAGACTTTTCAGGCCTCAAGATGTTGTTCTGTTGCAGACCTTGAATTTTACCTTTCATAGTGCGGAGAATTTCATAATTTGTTTCTTGGCAATAACCTTTTTTAATGTGATTTTAGTCTTCAGGTACAAAATGTATTACTTAGGGGAATACTAGGGCCTGATTTCCACCTAGTATTAAAATGCTTTTTAAATGCATCTCCTGTGGCCACTTTTGCTCAGATATCCTCAAGAGCTTCCTCTCTTATTTCGTCACACTTTACAATACTTCCTTGGACATGCAGAATGTTACGTGGATTACAAACAATCGAGAAAGGAAATGAATGAAAAGGATAAAGATGGATGGATAGACGGTTGGTTGCTTGCTTGGTTGGTTGGTTGGTTGGACTGTTGGATGGATGGATGGATAGACTGTTGGATGGATGAATGGATTGATGGTTGGTTGATTAGTTGGACTGTTGGTTGGATGGATGGACTGTTGGATGGATGAATGGATGGATGGATGAATGGATAGGTGGTTAGTTGGTTGGTTGATTGGTTGGACTGTTGGTTGGTTGGCTGGATGGATGGATAGACGGTTGGTTGGTTGGTTGGTTGGTCGGATGGTTGGTTGGTTGGATGGATGGTTGGTTGATAGGTTGGACTGTTGGTTGGTTGGATAGATGGAGTGTTGGATGATGGATGGATGGATGGTTTGTTGGTTGGTTGGATGGACTGTCGGATGGATAGACTGTTGGATGGATGGATGGATGGATGGACTGTTGGATGGATGATAGACTGTTAGATGGATGGATGGATGGATGGATGGACTGTTGGATGGATGAATGTATTGATGGTTGGTTGATTGGTTGGATGGATGGACTGTTGGATGGATGAATGGATGGATGGATAAATGGATAGATGGTTAGTTGGTTGGTTGGTTGGTTGGTTGGTTGGTTGGTTGGTTGGTTGGTTGATTGGTTGGATGGATGGATGGACTGTTGGATGCATGGATGGTTGGTTGGTTGATTGCAGATGGTTGACTGTTGGATGGATGGATGGTTGGTTGATTGGACTGTTGGTTGGATGGATGGATGGTTGGTTGATTGGTTGGATGGAAGGACTGTTGGATGGATGATGGATGGGTGGATGGATGGACTGTTGGATGGATGGATAGACGGACTGTTGGATGGATGGGTGGATGGATGGATGAATAGATGGATGGACTGTTAGATGGATGGATCAACTGATGGATGGATGGATGGTTGGTTCTCCCATACAGGAAAGACTGTTCCATTGGTCAATGGTCACCCTATCACCCACAATCTCTTCATGGTCTGAGGCATACGACACACAAAAAGTGGCAAAAAGTGGCTTAAATTTGCTATGTGAGACTACCTTAATTTCCATTTGTACCCATGTAAAGCAACATGAAGTAAGATTTTTTTTTACCTTAAAATAATGTTTCTAAAATGGTTTGAGTGGTTCATTAAGTCGTAACAGGGTGAAAGACACCCTTATGCCTTCCTATATCTGCTATAACCACGCCATGTAAGATTGCCAGATCGGGTCGCGTTTCTGTAGTTCTAATGAGACAGAAGAAAACTACAAATCTGACTTGCTTTACGTCAAGCTTTACAATAGTCAATATTTAGTTTTTCTTCGTTTCTGATGTCGCAATACATCACACTTTCATGAAATCAAAAAAACATGCTCTACCTTGTCTTTGGACATCATTCATTCCAAAGCCGGCGCTGGATAAACAGCGAGTGTGTGTGCGGCAGTCGGCTGCGGTAGGATCAGTTATTTACCACAGCGGTAATGGGCAATTCCACTTCCAACCTGTAGGAAAAGTTACTTGGTGTTGCTTTAAAGATTTAGTTGGTTGATACTTTAAACTAGATCTAGACTCCCAGCCATGGAATACTTAACTTCAGCCATCTCCTTTCTTTGTTTCAGTTTGTTTGTTGGTGTTGGATTGTAAATTAATCCGCTTCTTGACCAGCTACCCAAAACCTGGTCCTGTTGGCACATATTATCATAGTGTCAGCTGGAGGATCAAACAGCCGTTGGTATTTCTGAGGGTTTTTCTGTCCTGGGTTCCTTCTGTGGATTTCCCCACTCTAGATTTGTAAATGATGGCTCCCCAAAGGGCTATTAATAGGACTGTTTTTCTCCTGTGCCTCAGATAATAACCTCTTTTGGCAATGCACGCTGCAGATGAGATCACCTCACTGACAGTGTTTTGGATGTTAAGAGAGGTCTTGCATAAGTGTTTGGATTGAATTCTTTTGACGCTGTCCAAATAGATCACAAGTGGATTTTCATGGCATTTTAACAGAAGTCAGCTGTTACTTTCTCACACCGTTTAGGGAAGGCTGTTGTTATATAACAAGTTAACCCTGTGGTACTGTACATCTTTAAACCATTGTGTTAACAAACCATATTCAGTGCAGTCTGTTAACTGAATGAATGTAAGAGCATTGCTTAGAGGTCTAAAAATTTAGTTTTTTTTTTTTTTTGGAAATGTTTCCCCAGATCTCCAGCTAACAAAATGACGTGCTAAGAATATTTTGCGTTCCCATTAAGTCATAAAATCTTTTTTGAATGTTCTCTGAAAGGTCAAAATACTTTTGAAACGTTTTTTTCTTGGTTCTGCGAACATTAAGGTACGAACATCCATAATTTTACAATTTTGCAGGAACTCTGGAAACGTTTCAAAACATTCAAATGTAACAAGTATAACTTTTAAAAGTGCAACTAAACGTTTCAGGTAAAAAAAAGTTCCAGGAACGATGTTTAAACATTTTTTTTTTTTTTGCTTTGAGAACATTATTAAAGACCAGTTTGGACAAAGTTCTGGCATGTTATGAACAAAAATTCAGTAATGGTAACATTATTTTTTGATTTATTTTTTAAGTTCCCTGTTAGCTGGGAGTCTTTAGGAAAAGTAATTGTTGACATACAGATTTGCTCCTGGAAGAATTTGAAGATTAAGTTTGAGTTCAAATTCTGTGATAGTCTCTATTGGCTTTTTGAGAATTGCAATTCTTATTTGCAATGTTTTCAAGGGTTTTTTTGTCCATAACAACAACAACAACAACAACAAATTATGATAAATACATTAGGTATTAGGTACATGAGTTAACTTGGGTAACATTAACTGAGGTAAAAGTAAGGTCAGTGGCAGATGTGATTTTGTTGGATATTATTGATGGAAGATTATAAAAATACATATTTTCATGACTATATTAATTATATGAGAAACTTGCATTTAAGAAGTATATTGACCAAATTCTGGTTTCATGTTAAAGGTTGGGGGAAATCCCTGATTGGAAAACTGATTTACAGTAGTTTCTATGAGAATGGCCCACTATCTGCTCATTTGGTTTGAGGACTGAATGAGTGACCAAAAATAAACACAAACTACATTTCCTGTATCACTCCGAGTCCTCGGCATTGTTTAAAGCAGCTCCTACAGGATGTCGGGGAGGTGGGGTGAGTTCAGACCGGATTAATGAGCCCTCTCCCAGCCCAAGGCCACTGTGTGTCACGGGACTCGGTTTGCTTCTCTGTGTGGAATAAATCATGTAAATACAGGAAGTGTGTGTGTGTGTGTGCAAGTCTTTTATTATCTCACACACACTGTGCTTTTAAATGATTGAGTTGTAATTAGAGGTTAATATTCATTCATGATTATGAGTATTTAACAATCCTGAGTATATCCCAAAAATTAATCATTGAAAGCTATGATTAAAATATTTAATAGTTGAACATTTTGGATAATTTGATTGAATGGTACAGTTAATCTACCCACCCATGCAACCATCTATCCATCCAACTATATAACCAACCATCTATCCATCCATCCTTGCATCCATCAAATCCATCCAACCATCCATCCATTCCATCCGTCCATCCATCCAACCATCCATCCGTCTGTCTGTCTGTCCGTCCATCCAACCAACCAACCATCCGTCCACCCGTTCGCCCATCCATCCTATCGTCCGTCCGTCCATCCATCATCCATCCATCCATCCAACCGTCCATCTGCCATTCATCCAATCATCCTTCCATCCAACTGTCCGTCCGTCCATCCAACCATCTGTCCGTCCATCCAACCATCCATCCGTCCAACCGTCCGTCCGTCCATCCAACCATCTGTCCGTCCATCCAACCATCCATCCGTCCGTCCATCCATCCGTCCGTCCATCCGTCCGTCCATCCGTCCAACCATCCATCCGGTCCAACCAACCGCCTGTCCAACCATCCAACCAACCGTCCATCCATACCACCATCCATCCAACTGCCCATCCAACCAACCATCCAACCAAACAACCGTCCGTCCATCCATCCATCCAACCAACCGTCCATCCATCCAACCGTCTGTCCTTCTATCTATCCAACCATCCATCCATCCAACCAACCGTCCATCCATCCAACCAACTGTCCATCCACCTATCCATCCAACTGTCTGTACTTTTATCCATCCATCCATCCATCCATCCAACCAACCAACCAATCAAACATCCATTCATCCATCCAACCGTCCGTCCGTCCAACTAACCGTCCGTCCGTCCGTCCATCCATCGTGTGCATAGACATAGGCTTTCAGTGTGTGTTTTGTGAGAAGTCTGTTTATAAATGAGGCTCTTGGACACTTTGAGATTTTTTCGTACACCGGTCACAGAACGTCACTTCTCCCAGGGCAGTGTGGGAAGGCGAGGGTTCAGTGTGTGACCCCACTGATTTCAACACACTGATCTAGCAGCGCGAGGAAATGCTGTCGTGCTGAGATGTCAATGACTCCTTCTGTTGGTGGAATCACCCAGTGGAAATGCACAGAAAATCCATTTAGTATGCCAACTCTTCTGTAACTTTGCCTTGTAAACCCTTCTTTGTTTTTGGTCTCTCTTCTAAGCGTCTTTGTTCATATCATTATCAAACAAGGCTGCATACGAAGCATTTGAAGTATGCTTATAATCAGCCTTTTACAGGCACATGATGTCTTCTAACTGGTATTTAGAAAGAAAATATTTCTTGTCTTGAGGAATGTGCTGAAAAACATGCCCAACAAAGGTAAAAAAAATGTCCCTCAGAGATTTTTTTATGGGAATATATTGCAATGTTGTGATGTGATGTCTCAGTGGCATCTTGTTTGGTTTCATACTATCAGAAGATGTTATACCGCTTGCGTCTGGTGATGTTTGAAGTAGATTCATCTTCTTCTTTACACTTACCTGGCACTGGGAGTCCTTTGACAAACTTGTCTATGCTTAGTGGAGAACCTTGCATCATGCACAATATACTGTGTACAATGCTCATCTATGTGGTAGATTTATTTGACCATCCCCCACCTTTGTATTACATAGACATTTTAAAACAAATTTCTTAGGTATAATACTAGTACAATTTCATTTGAAAATGCATCTTGTTGTCTCAGTTTTGGTCTTCTGTTACGAGACAGCACTTTTAGCAACGCAAACTAAGCTTTCTGAAACCGATCTCCAATGTGGATACCTTTAAAACGCAGTTTTCGAGAAAACAGAGGTATTTAAAACCGATGACGCAAGTTTAGTCATGTGACGCATATTGAACCAATAGATATTCATGTTTATAGCAGTATTGTGCCTGTTATGTGCTATTCGCTTTCACACAGTTGCAAAAATGTTTCTTAGCACACTTATATCATAGTCCTACAAAGATGAAAGAAAATTCACTCACATTTGCTGTCCTGCGGCGAAACATGATGTCAGTCTTTAGAAAATAAAATAATAAATTGTGTTTCAAAGGGCCCAGAAACAAACATGCTGCTCAAAAGAATGTAGATAATGCACATTTAAAATACTATTTGTTGTTGTACCACTGCAGAAGTTTACCCAACCAATACGACGCCGGCTTCCGAGAAGCCTAGCAATGTATAAAAAGGGTCCATTTCTGAAATGATCCTTAATTTTGTTTTGCTGTGCAGGCCATTGTACTTTTATGTACTGAAATACTTGATTTGTTGCAGGTATTCCCAGCATTAGAGATGAGCGTCGCTACTCTCGAGGTGTTGGTGTTGCTGTTGCTGTAATGTGTTGCCTGGCTTGAGGACAAACACCCTGATGTGTGAACGCACTAGTGCATGCATGCGGTGCAGTGGCGAAGCTGTCGCTCATGTTCGTTCTCTTTGTCTTTCAGGTCAGTTGTGTTTACGGGACCATTTGACACTCCGCTTCTGTCAGACCCTCCGATGGCTTGGCCGATGTCAGGTGCCTTCGGTCCGGGGAAAGTGTTGCAGGACCTGCGGGCTCCCATCACGGGGCGGAGAACGCACTGCAAGCCGCTGACATACAAAGAGATTGACTGTTGTAACACAAGATTATGACACAAATACTCAAAGCAGCTACCAGACAGCCAGATAGTGTCGGCCCAGATCCGGTACGCCTGGGTATGGACCAATCCATTGTTGGACATACTTTCATCTGGTCTGGTCATCCCAGACAGCAACATTATCTCTGCCCAGATCCATGTGGAATACCGGATGTGGGCCGGATCTGAGCCGACACTATGTTGCTGACTGGGTGTGGACCAATCCATTGTTGGACATACTTTCGTCTGGTCTGGTCATCCCAGACAGCAACATTATCTCTGCCCAGATCCATGTGGAATACCGGATGTGGGCCGGATCTGAGCTGGCACTATGTTGGGGTCTGGACCAATCCATTGTTGGACAGAATTTCGTCTGGTCTGGTCATCCCAGACAGCAACATTATCTCCGCCCAGATCAGTGTGGAATACCGGATGTGGGCCGGATCTGAGCCGACACTATGTTAGGGTCTGGGTATGGACCAATCCATTGTTGGACATACGTTCGCCTGGTCTGGTCATCCCAGACAGCAACATTATCTCTGCCCAGATCCATGTGGAATCCATGTGTACCGGATGTGGGCCGGATCTGAGCCGACACTATGTTGGGGTCTGGGTATGGACCAATCCATTGTTGGACAGAATTTCGTCTGGTCTGGTCATCCCAGACAGCAACATTGTCTCTGCGTGTTGAATCCACATGTACCGGATGTGTGCCGGATCTGGGCCGACACTTTGTTGCTGTCTGGGATTGACCAACAGTTTATCAGGGAGCCACTTTGTCCCTACACCCTTTACCAGAACAAGTGGTGCTTATTTCAATCCATCATCTCAGATAAGTGGTAGCAAAGCAGGCCGTCTCAATATAGTGACTACAGTAATGAAGCTTCCTTGCTGAGGACATTTTTTTATTTTCTTTACTAGTTGGCAATTGATGGACCATATATATTCATAATGTTGGACATTTTAATCATATCTTTTAACCCTGCCAAGACTGCAGTTCAGTTCCCAGACAGCAATATAGTCAGTCCTTCCAGAAAAACGGGAGTTGTTTTGTGATTGTTGCGGGCAAAAATCCTTGCGGGATTAAAATATGCGGGATTTTTATGCGATGAAATTGCGGGAACTTGCAAAAATTGCAGTTTGATGAAAAAGAGAAAGTGATTCCCCAACACCCTGTTCTCACTCGGCTACCTTAAAATAAAGAGTCATTTCTTATTACTTCATATGATAGGCAAGCATAACTACATCACAGAAAGTGCTGGAATATTTCAGTTCTCATCTTGTTTTATTTCAGACCTTAAAGGGTACATATCATGCTTTTAAATCGTTCCTTTTTACATATAAATCATACATTTGTGGTCTATATAAAGCGAAACTGCAATGCTTGGGTCTGAATTCCTCATTATTATAGCTCCACAGGCCCCTTTTCTGATGTGCGTCTGTGAGCAACTCGTTTTGGAGCGGCCCCCTTAAATGCAAAGGAGATGCGTCATACCCCGCCCGCTCTCCAGGTCGCGGAGTTCACGGTCGGTTCAACTCCACCCTGTTCGGCCATTTTTGTAGTTTGATTAGAGATATACGATTATATAGTGTCACAGAACATTTTTATTCACATGTTAACATAATGTCAACAAAGGAAGAGTAAAACAAAAATATGACGACGAACCTGCAGAACAACATCTTCATATACTCTAAAAATGCTGGGTTGTTTTAACCCAACTTTGGGTCAAATATGGACAAACCCAAACATTGGGTTAAAAAATGTAATTAAAACATGTAACCCAATGGCTGGGTTTGTCCATATTTGACCCAAAGTTGGGTTAAAACAACACAGTATCGTGTTATAAGTGAAAGTCGATTATTTCTCTTGTTAAAACAAGCACACTAACAAGATAAATGACTACGGTCTAATCTTACCACTAAAAATCTGTATTGGTAATACATTACGTTTAGAAAAGCATCAGAAAACACAGCATGAAGCGTGTGGGTCACTACATCCAACATTTTGACTTGCCCTCTCATAACTTCTGCGTCACTGAGTTCGGACTACAAAAACGAAGTGAGAAAAAAAAAATGGTGGATTGCTCGAAGTCAATGTCTTTATTTGTCAGTTCCGCTGCAAATACTGTGACGTAATTGTTCAAAATACGTCATAGAGAACAGAAAAATCTGAACAGGTTGTAAAATATGACCAAAACAGAATATAAAGATATAAACGAAGCACCTGAAGAGAATAATTTCAACTTTCCTGTACTTATAAACACTCCAAATATACAACAAAATGGATTTAAGGGTTAAAAGTGGATTTAGCATGATATGTCCCCTTTAATAAACACATCAAAACATTAATGAGTCAAACAAGTTCTGTAGCTTTACAAAAGAAATATGCTACTGTAAATTGTTTTAACTTCTGGAAATATTCTATATTCTATAACATATTCTGCACTGAAATCTGCAATTTATGCGGCGAAAGTGAAAATACGACTTTGCCTGATTATGCACTAAATCACGCTTTTCTGGAGAGACTGTAAAGGGATTCCACGCGGCTCAGATGTGGGCCGGATCTGGGCCGACACTATGTTGCTGTCTGGGTTATTTGTAATTTTATTCCTGTTTTGTGTTGTTTATCATTCATTTTTTTCCCACATATACTAGCGAGCAATTGCGTGTAATTGCAAGTTGAGCTTGCCAATGTTTCTATTTATTGCATCTGATTGCAAATCAAATCTAAAACCAGTAAGGAAGAACCTGGTGCTAAAGGTAGCGAGCGTTCAGCTCCTAACTCAGTCTAGTGTTGGCTGGTACTTGAAATCTAAAGACAATATTTATAGTGTTTTAATTTTATGTGTGTATTACTTACTCTTTTAGACGAATAAACATATACACAAAATAATCATTACAAATGCATACATTAGAGCTGCACGATTAATTGTTAAAATATCACTATCTTGATTCAAACACTCGCGTATAGGAATGAAACAGCTTCTACAATGCAGTCTTACAATGATTTAAATCAGGGGTGGGCAAACTACGGCCCGTCGAGTGTTTCAAACATTGTCTTAAAGATTGCATTCGGGGCCACATTGACATTTCAGCAATCCTTCAGACAGCGACTAAAGCGCAACAAGGCCTTGTTGCACGTTAATGTTTTTTCCTTTTTTGGAAACTAACAACTTGTACGCCTGATTAGCTTTCATTTGATTTTTTTCGTTTTTCATTTGATATTTAGTTTCTTTGCTACCTCTTGGACTGCTTCCGGTTACCGACCTTTATCGCCCGGCTTTCGACTACGCTCCCGTCTCTGCCATGTACAGAAACTGGTTTTGTTCAATAAATGTTCTTATCTGCTTTTGATTTTTACGTTTTATTTATCATACTTAAAATAAATTGGTAAATTTGTTTATTTTTATTTTATTTTTTCACAAATGTATGACGTTTGTGTATTAAGTGCATTTTGATTACCATCTGGAGTTTTAATAAAGTTGAATTAATTTTTACTCTACTAAGTGTACACTTGCTGGTGTTTTGTTTCTAATTTACTGTTAGGCTCATTAAATAATACTAAGGATAAACAATATTTAAAAAGAATATAAATATATATATAAAATAAAAATAAAATTAAATTAAAAAATAACCCCAAAATATAACAATGCTAATGGGGAAATCTATGTATAAATTAATATACCATGTAAATTACGTGATCCACGTAAATGTATTTGCTGGTATAATCTGCCACTGGCCAGCCCTCTGTCAAATTTTAAAACCCAGTGTGGCCCTTGAGCCAAAAGTTTTCCCACCCCTGTTCTAGACCCTTCCAGAGCTGAGATATTGAGATATTTATAATGGCATTAATTGTGCGTGGGATCTCAATATCTCAGCTCTGGAAGGGTCTAGAACCTCAATTTTTGCACTCAGGTTTAAGTCTCATGGCCCTCTATCAGAATCCAGAGTTTTGAGAAGATTGGAGAAATTTAATTTTTTGCCCGAAAAAAAACAAAACGTAAGGGGTACCACTGTCGTTTTTTTTTTCGGGTCGAATTTTTGAGTTTCGATATCTCAGCTCTGTAAGGGTCTAGAGCCTCCATTTTTGCACTCAGGTCTAAGTCTCATGGCGCTCTATCAGAATCCAGAGTTTTGAGAAGATTGGAGAAACGTAATTATTCGGCCCAAAAAAAAAAAACGAAAGGGAAACCACTGTCGTTTTTTTCGGGTCGAAATTTTGAGTTTCTCTAATCTTCTTGAAACTCTGGATTCTGATAGAGGGCCATGGGACTTAGACCTGAGTGCAAAAATGGAGGCTCTAGACCAGGGATGGGCAACTTTGATGATAGTGAGGGCCACAAATATTTTATCATCACTATCCGAGGGCCAAATGTGACGTGCACTTCCACCAATGGGATATTGGAGAATTAGAGGTGCCATTTTAGAAGAAAACATATGTAGGTATGTCTTTATTACAGACTCTGCTAAGTAAATCAACCTGCATATCCATATTCAATTTTTCCTCAGCTTCTTTTAATGAATGAACTTTTAACATAAACAAAGACACATTGTTGTGGCATTACTGTGTTTTTAATATTATTCCAGTGCAAACATGTTGGATCTCAAAAAACATACAATGATTGCACAAAACTGAAAAGTAGCCTATTAAGTAAAAAAAAAAAAGGGATATTGGAAAATAAAAAAACTACCATTTTAGTAGAAAAAACATATGTATGTCTTTATTACAGACTCTGAAATGTGTAGTAAACCAACCTGCATTTCCATACTTAATTATTTTTTCTGCTTCTATTCATTAATGAACTTTTTTAACAAACTTTTTAAAATTATTTTTTTATTATTCAGTGTAAACATTGTGGGCTCTCAAAAACATTTACTGATGGCACAAAATTAAAGAAAGTATTAAGTGAAGCATACTTTTCCACCATAGGCTGCCGCTTTATCTCACCTACAGAGGGAAGTTTACAGTTAATGAGATACTTGTGGTTTCTCTTGCTGGCGTACAATAGACTGGATGTCAATGTCAATGTTAGTGCAGCCAATCCTCATGAGCTGAAACAGAACGTCATCGCTGATCCTGTTTCTCTCTTTCGACTTGATATGTTTCAATTTACCTTTGAGTTCTGTAAATAGGTAGTCTGTTTCCCATCTCATCTGAAAAGTGCGATTTTCTTGGTTCAGTTTTTCTTTTTTCCCGCTCATGGTTCTCTTCATCGTTGACTGTAGTGACGCTGGTCAGAGTCGTCCAACTAAGCATGTTATACTTTATCATTACATTTGGAATTGGTTCAGATGCACAACCCATTTTCACGTAATAAAAACATATGAAACCAACATTTCTATGGTATTTAAAAATTGACCCGCGGGCCTCACTGAGTGAGGAGGCGGCCAGCTGGGCTTATTACACACAGCACTGATCTGGCACTGCACTACTGTGTACTACACCAGACAGCAGGTGCACACACACACACACACACACACACACACACACCGCAGTCAGTGTGTGAATATCATCAAAACCAGATCCTGGTCACACTTCACCCCAAAATATAAAGCAGGAAATATAAAGACTTAGTCCTGAGTGCCAAAATAGAGGCTCTAGACCCTTCCAGAGCTGAGATATTGACATATTTATAATGGCATAAATGCTACATGGGATCTCAATATCTCAGCTCTGGAAGGGTCTAGAGCCTCCATTTTTGCACTCAGGTCTAAGTCTCATGGCCCTCTATCAGAATCCAGAGTTTTGAGAAGATTGGAGAAACTTAATTTTTCGCCCCAAAAAAAAAAACGTAAGGGGTACACTGTCGTTTTTTTTTTCGGGTCGAATTTTTGAGTTTCGATATCTCAGCTCTGAAAGGGTCTAGAGCCTCCATTTTTGCACTCAGGTCTAAGTCTCATGGCCCTCTATCAGAATCCAGAGTTTTGAGAAGATTGGAGAAACTTAATTTTTCGGCCCAAAAAAAAAAACGTAAGGGGTACCACTGTCGTTTTTTTTTCGGGTCGAATTTTTGAGTTTCGATATCTCAGCTCTGGAAGGGTCTAGAGCCTCCATTTTTGCACTCAGGTCTAAGTCTCATGGCCCTCTATCAGAATCCAGAGTTTTGAGAAGATTGGAGAAACTTAATTTTTCGCCCAAAAAAAAAACGTAAGGGGTACCACTGTCGTTTTTTTTTTCGGGTCAAATTTTTGAGTTTCGATATCTCAGCTTTGGAAGGGTCTAGAGCCTCCATTTTTGCACTCAGGTCTAAGTCTCATGGCCCTCTATCAGAATCCAGAGTTTTGAGAAGATTGGAGAAACTTAATTTTTCGGCCCAAAAAAAAAAAACGTAAGGGGTACCACTGTCGTTTTTTTTTTTCGGGTCGAATTTTTGAGTTTCGATATCTCAGCTTTGGAAGGGTCTAGAGCCTCCATTTTTGCACTCAGGTCTAAGTCTCATGGCCCTCTATCAGAATCCAGAGTTTTGAGAAGATTGGAGAAACTTAATTTTTCGGCCCAAAAAAAAAAACGTAAGGGGTACCACTGTCGTTTTTTTTTTTTCGGGTCGAATTTTTGAGTTTCGATATCTCAGCTTTGGAAGGGTCTAGAGCCTCCATTTTTGCACTCAGGTTTAAGTCTCATGGCCCTCTATCAGAATCCAGAGTTTGGAGAAACGTAATTTTTCGGCCCAAAAAAAAAACGTAAGGGGTACCACTGTCGTTTTTTTTTCGGGTCGAATTTTTGAGTTTCGATATCTCAGCTTTGGAAGGGTCTAGAGCCTCCATTTTTGCACTCAGGTCTAAGTCTCATGGCCCTCTATCAGAATCCAGAGTTTTGAGAAGATTGGAGAAACTTAATTTTTCGGCCCAAAAAAAAACGTAAGGGGTACCACTGTCTTTTTTTTCGGGTCGAATTTTTGAGTTTCGATATCTCAGCTCTGGAAGGGTCTAGAGCCTCCATTTTTGCACTCAGGTTTAAGTCTCATGGCCCTCTATCAGAATCCAGAGTTTTGAGAAGATTGGAGAAACTTAATTTTTCGGCCAAAAAAAAAAAACGTAAGGGGTACCACTGTCGTTTTTTTTTCGGGTCGAATTTTTGAGTTTCGATATCTCAGCTCTGGAAGGGTCTAGAGCCTCCATTTTTGCACTCAGGTTTAAGTCTCATGGCCCTCTATCAGAATCCAGAGTTTTGAGAAGATTGGAGAAACTTAATTTTTCGGCCCCAAAAAAAAAAACGTAAGGGGTACCACTGTCGTTTTTTTTTTCGGGTCGAAATTTTGAGTTTCGATATCTCAGCTCTGGAAGGGTCTAGAGCCTCCATTTTTGCACTCAGGTCTAAGTCTCATGGCCCTCTATCAGAATCCAGAGTTTTGAGAAGATTGGAGAAACTTAATTTTTCGGCCCAAAAAAAAAAACGTAAGGGGTACCACTGTCGTTTTTTTTTCGGGTCGAATTTTTGAGTTTCGATATCTCAGCTCTGGAAGGGTCTAGAGCCTCCATTTTTGCACTCAGGTCTAAGTCTCATGGCCCTCTATCAGAATCCAGAGTTTTGAGAAGATTGGAGAAACTAAATTTTTCCCCAAAAAAAAAAACACAAAAGGGTACCACTGTCGTTTTTTTTTCGGGGTCAAATTTTTGAGTTTCGATATCTCAGCTCTGGAAGGGTCTAGAGCCTCCATTTTTGCACTCAGGTTTAAGTCTCATGGCCCTCTATCAGAATCCAGAGTTTTGAGAAGATTGGAGAAACTTAATTTTTCGCCCAAAAAAAAAAAAAAAACGTAAGGGGTACCACTGTCGTTTTTTTTCGGGTCGAAATTTTGAGTTTCGATATCTCAGCTCTGGAAGGGTCTAGAGCCTCCATTTTTGCACTCAGGTTTAAGTCTCATGGCCCTCTATCAGAATCCAGAGTTTTGAGAAGATTGGAGAAATTAATTTTTCGGCCAAAAAAAAAAACGTAAGGGGTACCACTGTCGTTTTTTTTTCGGGTCGAATTTTTGAGTTTCGATATCTCAGCTTTGGAAGGGTCTAGAGCCTCCATTTTTGCACTCAGGTTCAAGTCTCATGGCCCTCTATCAGAATCCAGAGTTTTGAGAAGATTGGAGAAACTTAATTTTTCGGCCCAAAAAAAAAAAACGTAAGGGGTACCACTGTCGTTTTTTTTTTCGGGTCGAATTTTTTGAGTTTCGATATCTCAGCTCTGGAAGGGTCTAGAGCCTCCATTTTTGCACTCAGGTTTAAGTCTCATGGCCCTCTATCAGAATCCAGAGTTTTGAGAAGATTGGAGAAACTTAATTTTTCGGCCAAAAAAAAAACGTAAGGGGTACCACTGTCGTTTTTTTTTTCGGGTCAAATATTTGAGTTTCGATATCTCAGCTCTGAAAGGGTCTAGAGCCTCCATTTTTGCACTCAGGTCTAAGTCTCATGGCCCTCTATCAGAATCCAGAGTTTTGAGAAGATTGGAGAAACTAATTTTTCGGCCCAAAAAAAAAAACGTAAGGGGTACCACTGTCGTTTTTTTTTTCGGGTCGAATTTTTGAGTTTCGATATCTCAGCTCTGGAAGGGTCTAGAGCCTCCATTTTTGCACTCAGGTTCAAGTCTCATGGCCCTCTATCAGAATCCAGAGTTTTGAGAAGATTGGAGAAACGTAATTTTTCGGCCCAAAAAAAAAAACGTAAGGGGTACCACTGTCGTTTTTTTTTCGGGTCGAATTTTTTAGTTTCGATATCTCAGCTCTGGAAGGGTCTAGAGCCTCCATTTTTGCACTCAGGTCTAAGTCTCATGGCCCTCTATCAGAATCCAGAGTTTTGAGAAGATTGGAGAAACTTAATTTTTCGGCCAAAAAAAAAAAACGTAAGGGGTACCACTGTCGTTTTTTTTTTCGGGTCGAATTTTTGAGTTTCGATATCTCAGCTCTGGAAGGGTCTAGAGCCTCCATTTTTGCACTCAGGTCTAAGTCTCATGGCCCTCTATCAGAATCCAGAGTTTTGAGAAGATTGGAGAAACGTAATTTTTCGGCCCCAAAAAAAAAACGTAAGGGGTACCACTGTCGTTTTTTTTTCGGGTCGAATTTTTGAGTTTCGATATCTCAGCTTTGGAAGGGTCTAGAGCCTCCATTTTTGCACTCAGGTTTAAGTCTCATGGCCCTCTATCAGAATCCAGAGTTTTGAGAAGATTGGAGAAACTTAATTTTTCGGCCCAAAAAAAAACGTAAGGGGTACCACTGTCGTTTTTTTTTCGGGTCGAATTTTTGAGTTTCGATATCTCAGCTCTGGAAGGGTCTAGAGCCTCCATTTTTGCACTCAGGTTTAAGTCTCATGGCCCTCTATCAGAATCCAGAGTTTTGAGAAGATTGGAGAAACGTAATTTTCGGCCAAAAAAAAAACGTAAGGGGTACCACTGTCGTTTTTTTTTTTGGGTCAAATTTTTGAGTTTC
>NW_024121284.1:121846-145665 GCF_016745375.1 Pimephales promelas
TCCAACCATCCATCCGGTCCAACCAACCGCCTGTCCAACCATCCAACCAACCGTCCATCCCATACACCATCCATCCAACTGCCCATCCAACCAACCATCCCAACCAAACAACCGTCGTCCGTCCATCCATCCATCCAACCAACCGTCCATCCATCCAACCGTCCTGTCTTTATCTATCCAACCAATCCATCCATCCAACCAACCGTCCATCCATCCAAACCAACCGTCCATCCACCTATCCATCCAACTGTCTGTACTTTTATCCATCATCCATCCATCCATCCACCCAACCAACCAATCAACCATCCATTCATCCATCCAACCGTCCGTCCGTCCAACTAACCGTCCGTCCGTCCGTCCATCCATCGTGTGCATAGACATAGGCTTTCAGTGTGTGTTTTGTGAGAAGTCTATGTTTATAAATGAGGCTCTTGGACACTTTGAGATTTTTTCGTACACCGGTCACAGAACGTCACTTCTCCCAGGGCAGTGTGGGAAGGCGAGGGTTCAGTGTGTGACCCCACTGATTTCAACACACTGATCTAGCAGCGCGAGGAAATGCTGTCGTGTTAGACGTCAATGACTCCTTCTGTTGGTGGAATCACCCAGTGGAAATGCACAGAAAATCCATTTAGTATGCCAACTCTTCTGTAACTTTGCCTTGTAAACCCTTCTTTGTTTTTGGTCTCTCTTCTAAGCGTCTTTGTTTTTATCACTGTTTCAAACAAGGCTGCATACGAAGCATTTGAAGTATGCTTATAATCAGCCTTTTACAGGCACATGATGTCTTCTAACTGGTATTTAGAAAGAAAATATTTCTTGTCTTGAGGAATGTGCTGAAAAACATGCCCAACAAAGGTAAAAAAAAAAATGTCCCTCAGAGATTTTTTTATGGGAATATATGGCATTTTGTGATGTGATGTCTCAGTGGCATCTTGTTTGGTTTCATACTATCAGAAGATGTTATACTGCTTGCGTCTGGTGATGTTTGAAGTAGATTCATCTTCTTCTTTACACTTACCTGGCACTGGGAGTCCTTTGACAAACTTGTCTATGCTTAGTGGAGAACCTTGCATCATGCACAATATACTGTGTACAATGCTCATCTATGTGGTAGATTTATTTGACCATCCCCCACCTTTGTATTACATAGACATTTTAAAACAAATTTCTTAGGTATAATACTAGTACAATTTCATTTGAAAATGCATCTTGTTGTCTCAGTTTTGGTCTTCTGTTACGAGACAGCACTTTTAGCAACGCAAACTAAGCTTTCTGAAACCGATCTCCAATGTGGATACCTTTGAAAACGCAGTTTTCGAGAAAACAGAGGTATTTAAAACCGATGACGCAAGTTTAGTCATGTGACGCATATTGAACCAATAGATATTCATGTTTATAGCAGTATTGTGCCTGTTATGTGCTATTCGCTTTCACACAGTTGCAAAAATGTTTCTTAGCACACTTATATCATAGTCCTACAAAGATGAAAGAAAATTCACTCACATTTGCTGTCCTGCGGCGAAACATGATGTCAGTCTTTAGAAAATAAAATAATAAATTGTGTTTCAAAGGGCCCAGAAACAAACATGCTGCTCAAAAGAATGTAGATAATGCACATTTAAAATACTATTTGTTGTAGTACCACTGCAGAAGTTTACCCAACCAATACGACGCCGGCTTCTGAGAAGCCTAGCAATGTATAAAAAGGGTCCATTTCTGAAATGATCCTTAATTTTGTTTTGCTGTGCAGGCCATTGTACTTTTATGTACTGAAATACTTGATTTGTTGCAGGTATTCCCAGCATTAGAGATGAGCGTCGCTACTCTCGAGGTGTTGGTGTTGCTGTAATGTGTTGCCTGGCTTGAGGACAAACACCCTGATGTGTGAACGCACTAGTGCATGCATGCGGTGCAGTGGCGAAGCTGTCGCTCATGTTCGTTCTCTTTGTCTTTCAGGTCAGTTGTGTTTACGGGACCATTTGACACTCCGCTTCTGTCAGACCCTCCGATGGCTTGGCCGATGTCAGGTGCCTTCGGTCCGGGGAAAGTGTTGCAGGACCTGCGGGCTCCCATCACGGGGCGGAGAACGCACTGCAAGCCGCTGACATACAAAGAGATTGACTGTTGTAACACAAGATTATGACACAAATACTCAAAGCAGCTACCAGACAGCCAGATAGTGTCGGCCCAGATCCGGTACGCCTGGGTATGGACCAATCCATTGTTGGACATACTTTCATCTGGTCTGGTCATCCAGACAGCAACATTATCTCTGCCCAGATCCATGTGGAATACCGGATGTGGGCCGGATCTGAGCCGACACTATGTTGCTGACTGGGTGTGGACCAATCCATTGTTGGACATACTTTCGTCTGGTCTGGTCATCCCAGACAGCAACATTATCTCTGCCCAGATCCATGTGGAATACCGGATGTGGGCCGGATCTGAGCTGGCACTATGTTGGGGTCTGGACCAATCCATTGTTGGACAGAATTTCGTCTGGTCTGGTCATCCCAGACAGCAACATTATCTCCGCCCAGATCAGTGTGGAATACCGGATGTGGGCCGGATCTGAGCCGACACTATGTTAGGGTCTGGGTATGGACCAATCCATTGTTGGACATACTTTCGTCTGGTCTGGTCATCCCAGACAGCAACATTATCTCTGCCCAGATCCATGTGGAATCCATGTGTACCGGATGTGGGCCGGATCTGAGCCGACACTATGTTGGGGTCTGGGTATGGACCAATCCATTGTTGGACAGAATTTCGTCTGGTCTGGTCATCCCAGACAGCAACATTGTCTCTGCGTGTTGAATCCACATGTACCGGATGTGTGCCGGATCTGGGCCGACACTTTGTTGCTGTCTGGGATTGACCAACAGTTTATCAGGGAGCCACTTTGTCCCTACACCCTTTACCAGAACAAGTGGTGCTTATTTCAATCCATCATCTCAGATAAGTGGTAGCAAAGCAGGCCGTCTCAATATAGTGACTACAGTAATGAAGCTTCCTTGCTGAGGACATTTTTTATTTTCTTTACTAGTGGCAATTGATGGACCATATATATTCATAATGTTGGACATTTTAATCATATCTTTTAACCCTGCCAAGACTGCAGTTCAGTTCCCAGACAGCAATATAGTCAGTCCTTCCAGAAAAACGGGAGTTGTTTTGTGATTGTTGCGGGCAAAAATCCTTGCGGGATTAAAATATGCGGGATTTTTATGCGATGAAATTGCGGGAACTTGCAAAAATTGCAGTTTGATGAAAAAGAGAAAGTGATTCCCAACACCCTGTTCTCACTCGGCTACCTTAAAATAAAGAGTCATTTCTTATTACTTCATATGATAGGCAAGCATAACTACATCACAGAAAGTGCTGGAATATTTCAGTTCTCATCTTGTTTTATTTCAGACCTTAAAGGGTACATATCATGCTTTTAAATCGTTCCTTTTTACATATAAATCATACATTTGTGGTCTATATAAAGCGAAACTGCAATGCTTGGGTCTGAATTCCTCATTATTATAGCTCCACAGGCCCCTTTTCTGATGTGCGTCTGTGAGCAACTCGTTTTGGAGCGGCCCCCTTAAATGCAAAGGAGATGCGTCATACCCCGCCCGCTCTCCAGGTCGCGGAGTTCACGGTCGGTTCAACTCCACCCTGTTCGGCCATTTTTGTAGTTTGATTAGAGATATACGATTATATAGTGTCACAGAACATTTTTATTCACATGTTAACATAATGTCAACAAAGGAAGAGTAAAACAAAAATATGACGACGAACCTGCAGAACAACATCTTCATATACTCTAAAAATGCTGGGTTGTTTTAACCCAACTTTGGGTCAAATATGGACAAACCCAAACATTGGGTTAAAAATGTAATTAAAACATGTAACCCAATGGCTGGGTTTGTCCATATTTGACCCAAAGTTGGGTTAAAACAACACAGTATTGTGTTATAAGTGAAAGTCGATTATTTCACTTGTTAAAACAAGCACACTAACAAGATAAATGACTACGGTCTAATCTTACCACTAAAAATCTGTTTTGGTAATACGTTACGTTTAGAAAAGCATCAGAAAACACAGCATGAAGCGTGTGGGTCACTACATCCAACATTTTGACTTGCCCTCTCATAACTTCTGCATCACTGAGTTCGGACTACAAAAACGAAGTGAGAAAAAAAATGGTGGATTGCTCGAAGTCAATGTCTTTATTTGTCAGTTCCGCTGCAAATACTGTGACGTAATTGTTCAAAATACGTCATAGAGAACAGAAAAATCTGAACAGGTTGTAAAATATGACCAAAACAGAATATAAAGATATAAACGAAGCACCTGAAGAGAATAATTTCAACTTTCCTGTACTTATAAACACTCCAAATATACAACAAAATGGATTTAAGGGTTAAAAGTGGATTTAGCATGATATATCCCCTTTAATAAACACATCAAAACATTAATGAGTCAAACAAGTTCTGTAGCTTTACAAAAGAAATATGCTACTGTAAATTGTTTTAACTTCTGGAAATATTCTATATTCTATAACATATTCTGCACTGAAATCTGCAATTTATGCGGCGAAAGTGAAAAATACGACTTTGCCTGATTATGCACTAAATCTCGCTTTTCTGGAGAGACTGTAAAGGGATTCCACGCGGTTCAGATGTGGGCCGGATCTGGGCCGACACTATGTTGCTGTCTGGGTTATTTGTAATTTTATTCCTGTTTTGTGTTGTTTATCATTCATTTTTTTCCCACATATACTAGCGAGCAATTCCGTGTAATTGCAAGTTGAGCTTGTCAATGTTTCTATTTATTGCATCTGATTGCAAATCAAATCTAAAACCAGTAAGGAAGAACCTGGTGCTAAAGGTAGCGAGCGTTCAGCTCCTAACTCAGTCTAGTGTTGGCTGGTACTTGAAATCTAAAGACAATATTTATAGTGTTTTAATTTTATGTGTGTATTACTTACTCTTTTAGACGAATAAACATATACACAAAATAATCATTACAAATGCATACATTAGAGCTGCACGATTAATTGTTAAAATATCACTATCTTGATTCAAACACTCGCGTATAGGAATGAAACAGCTTCTACAATGCAGTCTTACAATGATTTAAATCAGGGGTGGGCAAACTACGGCCCGTCGAGTGTTTCAAACATTGTCTTAAAGATTGCATTCGGGGCCACATTGACATTTCAGCAATCCTTCAGACAGCGACTAAAGCGCAACAAGGCTTGTTGCACGTTAATGTTTTTTCCTTTTTTGGAAACTAACCACTTGTACGCCTGATTAGTTTTCATTTGATTTTTTCGTTTTTCATTTGATATTTAGTTTCTTTGCTACCTCTGTATTTGTCTCTTGGACTGCTTCCGGTTACCGACCTTTATCGCCCAGCTTTCGACTACTCTCCCGTCTCTGCCATGTACAGAAAACGGTTTTGTTCAATAAATGTTCTTATCTGCTTTTGATTTTTACGTTTTATTTATCATACTTAAAATAAATTAGTAAATTTGTTTATTTTTATTTTATTTTTTCACAAATGTATGACGTTTGTGTATTAAGTGCATTTTGATTACCATCTGGAGTTTTAATAAAGTTGAATTAATTTTTACTCTACTAAGTGTACACTTGCTGGTGTTTTGTTTCTAATTTACTGTTAGGCTCATTAAATAATACTAAGGATAAACAATATTTAAAAAGAATATAAATATATATATATAAAATAAAAATAAAAATAAAATTAAATTAAAAAAATAACCCCAAAATATAACAATGCTAAATGGGGAAATCTATGTATAAATTAATATACCATGTAAATTACGTGATCCACGTAAATGTATTTGCTGGTATAATCTGCCACTGGGCCAGCCCTCTGTCAAATTTTAAAACCCAGTGTGGCCCTTGAGCCAAAAAGTTTTCCCACCCCTGTTCTAGACCCTTCCAGAGCTGAGATATTGAGATATTTATAATGGCATTAATTGTGCGTGGGATCTCAATATCTCAGCTCTGGAAGGGTCTAGAACCTCAATTTTTGCACTCAGGTTTAAGTCTCATGGCCCTCTATCAGAATCCAGAGTTTTGAGAAGATTGGAGAAATTTAATTTTTTGCCCGAAAAAAAACAAAACGTAAGGGGTAACACTGTCGTTTTTTTTTTCGGGTCGAATTTTTGAGTTTCGATATCTCAGCTCTGTAAGGGTCTAGAGCCTCCATTTTTGCACTCAGGTCTAAGTCTCATGGCGCTCTATCAGAATCCTGAGTTTTGAGAAGATTGGAGAAACGTAATTATTCGGCCCAAAAAAAAAAAAACGAAAGGGAAACCACTGTCGTTTTTTTCGGGTCGAAATTTTGAGTTTCTCTAATCTTCTTGAAACTCTGGATTCTGATAGAGGGCCATGGGACTTAGACCTGAGTGCAAAAATGGAGGCTCTAGACCAGGGATGGGCAACTTTGATGATAGTGAGGGCCACAAATATTTTATCATCACTATCCGAGGGCCAAATGTGACGTGCACTTCCACCAATGGGATATTGGAGAATTAGAGGTGCCATTTTAGAAGAAAACATATGTAGGTATGTCTTTATTACAGACTCTGCTAAGTAAATCAACCTGCATATCCATATTCAATTATTTCCTCAGCTTCTTTTAATGAATGAACTTTTAACATAAACAAAGACACATTGTTGTGGCATTACTGTGTTTTTAATATTATTCCAGTGCAAACATGTTGGGATCTCAAAAAACATACAATGATTGCACAAAACTGAAAAGTAGCCTATTAAGTAAAAAAAAAAAAAAGGGATATTGGAAAATAAAAAAAACTACCATTTTAGTAGAACAAAACATATGTATGTCTTTATTACAGACTCTGAAATGTGTAGTAAACCAACCTGCATTTCCATACTTAATTATTTTTTCTGCTTCTATTCATTAATGAACTTTTTAACAAACTTTTTAAAATTATTTTTTTATTATTCCAGTGTAAACATTGTGGGCTCTCAAAAAACATTTACTGATGGCACAAAATTAAAGAAAGTATTAAGTGAAGCATACTTTTCACCATAGGCTGCCGCTTTATCTCACCTACAGAGGGAAGTTTACAGTTAATGAGATACTTGTGGTTTCTCTTGCTGGCGTACAATAGACTGGATGTCAATGTCAATGTTAGTGCAGCCAATCCTCATGAGCTGAAACAGAACGTCATCGCTGATCCTGTTTCTCTCTTTCGACTTGATATGTTTCATTTACCTTTGAGTTCTGTAAATAGGTAGTCTGTTTCCCATCTCATCTGAAAAGTGCGATTTTCTTGGTTCAGTTTTCTTTTTTTCCCGCTCATGGTTCTCTTCATCGTTGACTGTAGTGACGCTGGTCAGAGTCGTCCAACTAAGCATGTTTTACTTTATCATTACATTTGGAATTGGTTCAGATGCACAACCCATTTTCACGTAATAAAACATATGAAACCAACATTTCTATGGTATTTAAAAATTGACCCGCGGGCCTCACTGAGTGAGGAGGCGGGCCAGCTGGGCTTATTACACACAGCACTGATCTGGCACTGCACTACTGTGTACTACACCAGACAGCAGGTGCACACACACACACACACACACACACACACACACCGCAGTCAGTGTGTGAATATCATCAAAACCAGATCCTGGTCACACTTCACCCCAAAATATAAAGCAGGAAATATAAAGACTTAGTCCTGAGTGCCAAAATAGAGGCTCTAGACCCTTCCAGAGCTGAGAAATTGACATATTTATAATGGCATAAATGCTACATGGGATCTCAATATCTCAGCTCTGAAAGGGTATAGAGCCTCCATTTTTGCACTCAGGTCTAAGTCTCATGGCCCTCTATCAGAATCCAGAGTTTTGAGAAGATTGGAGAAACTTAATTTTTCGCCCAAAAAAAAAAAAACTTAAGGGGTACCACTGTCGTTTTTTTTTCGGGTCGAATTTTTGAGTTTCGATATCTCAGCTCTGGAAGGGTCTAGAGCCTCCATTTTTGCACTCAGGTCTAAGTCTCATGGCCCTCTATCAGAATCCAGAGTTTTGAGAAGATTGGAGAAACTTAATTTTTCGGCCCAAAAAAAAAAACGTAAGGGGTACCACTGTCGTTTTTTTTTTCGGGTCGAATTTTTGAGTTTCGATATCTCAGCTCTGGAAGGGTCTAGAGCCTCCATTTTTGCACTCAGGTCTAAGTCTCATGGCCCTCTATCAGAATCCAGAGTTTTGAGAAGATTGGAGAAACTTAATTTTTCGCCCCAAAAAAAAAACGTAAGGGGTACCACTGTCGTTTTTTTTTCGGGTCAAATTTTTGAGTTTCGATATCTCAGCTCTGGAAGGGTCTAGAGCCTCCATTTTTGCACTCAGGTCTAAGTCTCATGGCCCTCTATCAGAATCCAGAGTTTTGAGAAGATTGGAGAAACTTAATTTTTCGCCCAAAAAAAAAAAACGTAAGGGGTACCACTGTCGTTTTTTTTTTCGGGTCGAATTTTTGAGTTTCGATATCTCAGCTCTGGAAGGGTCTAGAGCCTCCATTTTTGCACTCAGGTCTAAGTCTCATGGCCCTCTATCAGAATCCAGAAGATTGGAGAAACTTAATTTTTCGGCCCAAAAAAAAAAACGTAAGGGGTACCACTGTCGTTTTTTTTTCGGGTCGAATTTTTGAGTTTCGATATCTCAGCTCTGGAAGGGTCTAGAGCCTCCATTTTTGCACTCAGGTCTAAGTCTCATGGCCCTCTATCAGAATCCAGAGTTTTGAGAAGATTGGAGAAACTTAATTTTTCGCCCCAAAAAAAAAAACGTAAGGGGTACCACTGTCGTTTTTTTTTTCGGGTCGAATTTTTGAGTTTCGATATCTCAGCTCTGGAAGGGTCTAGAGCCTCCATTTTTGCACTCAGGTCTAAGTCTCATGGCCCTCTATCAGAATCCAGAGTTTTGAGAAGATTGGAGAAACTTAATTTTTCGCCCAAAAAAAAAAACGTAAGGGGTACCACTGTCGTTTTTTTTTTCGGGTCGAATTTTTGAGTTTCGATATCTCAGCTCTGGAAGGGTCTAGAGCCTCCATTTTTGCACTCAGGTCTAAGTCTCATGGCCCTCTATCAGAATCCAGAGTTTTGAGAAGATTGGAGAAACTTAATTTTTCGCCAAAAAAAAAAAACGTAAGGGGTACCACTGTCGTTTTTTTTTCGGGTCGAATTTTTGAGTTTCGATATCTCAGCTCTGGAAGGGTCTAGAGCCTCCATTTTTGCACTCAGGTCTAAGTCTCATGGCCCTCTATCAGAATCCAGAGTTTTGAGAAGATTGGAGAAACTTAATTTTTCGCCAAAAAAAAAAACGTAAGGGGTACCACTGTCGTTTTTTTTTTCGGGTCGAATTTTTGAGTTTCGATATCTCAGCTCTGGAAGGGTCTAGAGCCTCCATTTTTGCACTCAGGTCTAAGTCTCATGGCCCTCTATCAGAATCCAGAGTTTTGAGAAGATTGGAGAAACTTAATTTTTCGGCCAAAAAAAAAAAACGTAAGGGGTACCACTGTCGTTTTTTTTTCGGGTCGAATTTTTGAGTTTCGATATCTCAGCTCTGGAAGGGTCTAGAGCCTCCATTTTTGCACTCAGGTCTAAGTCTCATGGCCCTCTATCAGAATCCAGAGTTTTGAGAAGATTGGAGAAACTTAATTTTTCGCCCCAAAAAAAAAAACGTAAGGGGTACCACTGTCGTTTTTTTTTCGGGTCGAATTTTTGAGTTTCGATATCTCAGCTCTGGAAGGGTCTAGAGCCTCCATTTTTGCACTCAGGTCTAAGTCTCATGGCCCTCTATCAGAATCCAGAGTTTTGAGAAGATTGGAGAAACTTAATTTTTCGCCCAAAAAAAAAAAACGTAAGGGGTACCACTGTCGTTTTTTTTTCGGGTCGAATTTTTGAGTTTCGATATCTCAGCTCTGGAAGGGTCTAGAGCCTCCATTTTTGCACTCAGGTTTAAGTCTCATGGCCCTCTATCAGAATCCAGAGTTTTGAGAAGATTGGAGAAACTTAATTTTTCGCCCAAAAAAAAAAACGTAAGGGGTACCACTGTCGTTTTTTTTTCGGGTCGAATTTTTGAGTTTCGATATCTCAGCTCTGGAAGGGTCTAGAGCCTCCATTTTTGCACTCAGGTCTAAGTCTCATGGCCCTCTATCAGAATCCAGAGTTTTGAGAAGATTGGAGAAACTTAATTTTTCGCCCAAAAAAAAAAACGTAAGGGGTACCACTGTCGTTTTTTTTTCGGGTCGAATTTTTGAGTTTCGATATCTCAGCTCTGGAAGGGTCTAGAGCCTCCATTTTTGCACTCAGGTCTAAGTCTCATGGCCCTCTATCAGAATCCAGAGTTTTGAGAAGATTGGAGAAACTTAATTTTTCGCCCAAAAAAAAAACGTAAGGGGTACCACTGTCGTTTTTTTTTCGGGTCGAATTTTTGAGTTTCGATATCTCAGCTCTGGAAGGGTCTAGAGCCTCCATTTTTGCACTCAGGTCTAAGTCTCATGGCCCTCTATCAGAATCCAGAGTTTTGAGAAGATTGGAGAAACTTAATTTTTCGCCCAAAAAAAAAAAACGTAAGGGGTACCACTGTCGTTTTTTTTTCGGGTCGAATTTTTGAGTTTCGATATCTCAGCTCTGGAAGGGTCTAGAGCCTCCATTTTTGCACTCAGGTCTAAGTCTCATGGCCCTCTATCAGAATCCAGAGTTTTGAGAAGATTGGAGAAACTTAATTTTTCGCCCAAAAAAAAAAACGTAAGGGGTACCACTGTCGTTTTTTTTTTCGGGTCGAATTTTTGAGTTTCGATATCTCAGCTCTGGAAGGGTCTAGAGCCTCCATTTTTGCACTCAGGTCTAAGTCTCATGGCCCTCTATCAGAATCCAGAGTTTTGAGAAGATTGGAGAAACTTAATTTTTCGCCCAAAAAAAAAACGTAAGGGGTACCACTGTCGTTTTTTTTTCGGGTCGAATTTTTGAGTTTCGATATCTCAGCTCTGGAAGGGTCTAGAGCCTCCATTTTTGCACTCAGGTCTAAGTCTCATGGCCCTCTATCAGAATCCAGAGTTTTGAGAAGATTGGAGAAACTTAATTTTTCGCCCAAAAAAAAACGTAAGGGGTACCACTGTCGTTTTTTTTTCGGGTCGAATTTTTGAGTTTCGATATCTCAGCTCTGGAAGGGTCTAGAGCCTCCATTTTTGCACTCAGGTCTAAGTCTCATGGCCCTCTATCAGAATCCAGAGTTTTGAGAAGATTGGAGAAACTTAATTTTTCGCCCAAAAAAAAAAAACGTAAGGGGTACCACTGTCGTTTTTTTTTCGGGTCGAATTTTTGAGTTTCGATATCTCAGCTCTGGAAGGGTCTAGAGCCTCCATTTTTGCACTCAGGTTTAAGTCTCATGGCCCTCTATCAGAATCCAGAGTTTTGAGAAGATTGGAGAAACTTAATTTTTCGCCCAAAAAAAAAAACGTAAGGGGTACCACTGTCGTTTTTTTTTTCGGGTCGAATTTTTGAGTTTCGATATCTCAGCTCTGGAAGGGTCTAGAGCCTCCATTTTTGCACTCAGGTCTAAGTCTCATGGCCCTCTATCAGAATCCAGAGTTTTGAGAAGATTGGAGAAACTTAATTTTTCGCCCAAAAAAAAAACGTAAGGGGTACCACTGTCGTTTTTTTTTTCGGGTCGAATTTTTGAGTTTCGATATCTCAGCTCTGGAAGGGTCTAGAGCCTCCATTTTTGCACTCAGGTTTAAGTCTCATGGCCCTCTATCAGAATCCAGAGTTTTGAGAAGATTGGAGAAACTTAATTTTTCGCCCAAAAAAAAAAAAACGTAAGGGGTACCACTGTCGTTTTTTTTTCGGGTCGAATTTTTGAGTTTCGATATCTCAGCTCTGGAAGGGTCTAGAGCCTCCATTTTTGCACTCAGGTCTAAGTCTCATGGCCCTCTATCAGAATCCAGAGTTTTGAGAAGATTGGAGAAACTTAATTTTTCGGCCCAAAAAAAAAAACGTAAGGGGTACCACTGTCGTTTTTTTTTCGGGTCGAATTTTTGAGTTTCGATATCTCAGCTCTGGAAGGGTCTAGAGCCTCCATTTTTGCACTCAGGTCTAAGTCTCATGGCCCTCTATCAGAATCCAGAGTTTTGAGAAGATTGGAGAAACTTAATTTTTCGGCCAAAAAAAAAAACGTAAGGGGTACCACTGTCGTTTTTTTTTCGGGTCGAATTTTTGAGTTTCGATATCTCAGCTCTGGAAGGGTCTAGAGCCTCCATTTTTGCACTCAGGTTTAAGTCTCATGGCCCTCTATCAGAATCCAGAGTTTTGAGAAGATTGGAGAAATTAAATTTTTCGCCCCCCAAAAAAAACGTAAGGGGTACCACTGTCGTTTTTTTTTCGGGTCGAATTTTTGAGTTTCGATATCTCAGCTCTGGAAGGGTCTAGAGCCTCCATTTTTGCACTCAGGTCTAAGTCTCATGGCCCTCTATCAGAATCCAGAGTTTTGAGAAGACTGGAGAAACTTAATTTTTCGGCCCAAAAAAAAAAAAACGAAAGGGGTACCACTGTCGTTTTTTTTTTTGGGGTCGAATTTTTGAGTTTCTCTGATCTTCTCGAAACTCTGGATTCTGATAGAGGCCCATGAAACTTAGACCTGAGTGCCAAAATGGAGGCTCTAGACCCTTCCAGAGCAGAGATATGGAGATCCCACTTAGCATTTATGCCATTATTAATATCCAACACTTTCCCTACAAAAAAAGGGGGGGCCAACGTGTTACATAAATCCAATGAAACTGCCTGAAGTTCGGTTATAACGGTACACAACACACACATTTAGAGGCTTAAATAACTGGGAATGTTAAAGGATTTATAGGCCAAACCAGGTGTTATCAGAATCCCGATATTGACACGGATCCATCACAACATGTCTTCATATTAGGGACTGAAGTGAGTGTTGGCAGTCAGGTGCTGGAGGAGTGGAGGAACGGATGTGAAAAGGACACAGTCAGCGCTGTAAGAAATTATAGTCTGCTCCGATCCAACTTCCACTCCAATATAGATTATATTGAAAGGTTCCTTCACTTAAAAGAGCTTATTTATCATAGAATCAATTCCTTACAATCTTAAAAGTATCACAGTCATGTTCATCACCTATAGCGTGGGAAGGACAGCAGGTATTCAAGAACCATCCTGATTAGGGGGCTTCAAAGAGATGTTATCACCTTAAACATTTGGCCGTATTGCTTTAAACATTTGGCCGTTCTTATTTGAAAGAAGATCAAAGACAGAACACAGCTGTTACGACAAGAGCAACTTCATTTACATTAAGAGGACAGTAACAGGATAAAAGGTTGAAGATTTGAATGTTCGGGGTTCATTCTGACGCCGGTGAACCCAAGGTGCTTCGTGTGCCTTGCCACTGCTATGCTGTAATAAACTTCATTTTTGAGATCTTTGACGTCCAATTCATTTTTTCTTACAGCGCCAACACGCACTCATCCACATAAACACTGCTGGGCTTATTACACACAGCACTGATCTGGCACTGCACTACTGTGTACTAGACCAGACAGCAGAAACACACACACACACACACCACATTCAGGGTGTGAATCTCATCAAAACCAGATCCTGGTCACACATCACCCAAAAATATAAAGCAGGAAATATGAAGACTTAGTCCTGAGTGCCAAAATGGAGGCTCTAGACCCTTCCAGAGCTGAGATATTGACATATTTATAAGGGCATAAATGCTACATGGGATCTCAATATCTCAGCTCTAGAAGGGTCTAGAGCCTCCATTTTTGCACTCAGGTCTAAGTCTCATGGCCCTCTATCAGAATCCAGAGTTTTGAGAAGATTGGAGAAATTAAATTTTTCGGCCAAAAAAAACCCCGAAAGGGGTACCACTGTCGTTTTTTTTTTTGGGTCGAATTTTTGAGTTTCTCCAATCTTCTCGAAACTCTGGATTCTGATAGAGGCCCATGAAACTTAGACCTGAGTGCCAAAATGGAGGCTCTAGACCCTTCCAGAGCTGAGATATGGAGATCCCACTTAGCATTTATGCCATTATAAATATCCAACACTTTCCCTACAAAAAAAGGGGGGGCCAACGTGTTACATAAATCCAATGAAACTGCCTGAAGTTCGGTTATAACGGTACACAACACACACATTTAGAGGCTTAAATAACTGGGAATGTTAAAGGATTTATAGGCCAAACCAGGTGTTATCAGAATCCCGATATTGACACGGATCCATCACAACATGTCTTCATATTAGGGACTGAAGTGAGTGTTGGCAGTCAGGTGCTGGAGGAGTGGAGGAACGGATGTGAAGACGACACAATCAGCGCCAACACGCACTCATCCACATAAACAATGCTGGGCTTATTACACACAGCACTGATCTGGCACTGCACTACTGTGTACTAGACCGGACAACAGGTGCACACGCACACACACACCGCAGTCAGTGTGTGAATCTCTTCAAAACCAGATCCTGGTCACACTTCACCCCAAAATATAAAGCAGGAAATATAAAGACTTAGTCCTGAGTGCCAAAATGGAGGCTCTAGACCCTTCCAGAGCTGAGATATTGACATATTTTTTTTGGCATAAATTTTGAGTTTCGATATCTCAGCTCTGGAAGGGTCTAGAGCCTCCATTTTTGCACTCAGGTCTAAGTCTCATGGCCCTCTATCAGAATCCAGAGTTTTGAGAAGATTGGAGAAACTTAATTTTTCGCCCAAAAAAAAAAACGTAAGGGGTACCACTGTCGTTTTTTTTTTCGGGTCGAATTTTTGAGTTTCGATATCTCAGCTCTGGAAGGGTCTAGAGCCTCCATTTTTGCACTCAGGTCTAAGTCTCATGGCCCTCTATCAGAATCCAGAGTTTTGAGAAGATTGGAGAAACGTAATTTTCCGGCCCAAAAAAAAAACGTAAGGGGTACCACTGTCGTTTTTTTTTCGGGTCGAATTTTTGAGTTTCGATATCTCAGCTCTGGAAGGGTCTAGAGCCTCCATTTTTGCACTCAGGTCTAAGTCTCATGGCCCTCTATCAGAATCCAGAGTTTTGAGAAGATTGGAGAAACTTAATTTTTCGGCCCAAAAAAAAAAAACGTAAGGGGTACCACTGTCGTTTTTTTTTCGGGTCGAATTTTTGAGTTTCGATATCTCAGCTCTGGAAGGGTCTAGAGCCTCCATTTTTGCACTCAGGTCTAAGTCTCATGGCCCTCTATCAGAATCCAGAGTTTTGAGAAGATTGGAGAAACTTAATTTTTCGCCCAAAAAAAAAAACGTAAGGGGTACCACTGTCGTTTTTTTTTCGGGTCGAATTTTTGAGTTTCGATATCTCAGCTCTGGAAGGGTCTAGAGCCTCCATTTTTGCACTCAGGTCTAAGTCTCATGGCCCTCTATCAGAATCCAGAGTTTTGAGAAGATTGGAGAAACTTAATTTTTCGCCCAAAAAAAAAAAACGTAAGGGGTACCACTGTCGTTTTTTTTTTCGGGTCGAATTTTTGAGTTTCGATATCTCAGCTCTGGAAGGGTCTAGAGCCTCCATTTTTGCACTCAGGTCTAAGTCTCATGGCCCTCTATCAGAATCCAGAGTTTTGAGAAGATTGGAGAAACTTAATTTTTCGCCCAAAAAAAAAAACGTAAGGGGTACCACTGTCGTTTTTTTTTCGGGTCGAATTTTTGAGTTTCGATATCTCAGCTCTGGAAGGGTCTAGAGCCTCCATTTTTGCACTCAGGTCTAAGTCTCATGGCCCTCTATCAGAATCCAGAGTTTTGAGAAGATTGGAGAAACTTAATTTTTCGCCCAAAAAAAAAAAACGTAAGGGGTACCACTGTCGTTTTTTTTTCGGGTCGAATTTTTGAGTTTCGATATCTCAGCTCTGGAAGGGTCTAGAGCCTCCATTTTTGCACTCAGGTCTAAGTCTCATGGCCCTCTATCAGAATCCAGAGTTTTGAGAAGATTGGAGAAACTTAATTTTTCGCCCAAAAAAAAAAAACGTAAGGGGTACCACTGTCGTTTTTTTTTCGGGTCGAATTTTTGAGTTTCGATATCTCAGCTCTGGAAGGGTCTAGAGCCTCCATTTTTGCACTCAGGTCTAAGTCTCATGGCCCTCTATCAGAATCCAGAGTTTTGAGAAGATTGGAGAAACTTAATTTTTCGCCCAAAAAAAAAAAACGTAAGGGGTACCACTGTCGTTTTTTTTTCGGGTCGAATTTTTGAGTTTCGATATCTCAGCTCTGGAAGGGTCTAGAGCCTCCATTTTTGCACTCAGGTCTAAGTCTCATGGCCCTCTATCAGAATCCAGAGTTTTGAGAAGATTGGAGAAACTTAATTTTTCGCCCAAAAAAAAAAACGTAAGGGGTACCACTGTCGTTTTTTTTTCGGGTCGAATTTTTGAGTTTCGATATCTCAGCTCTGGAAGGGTCTAGAGCCTCCATTTTTGCACTCAGGTCTAAGTCTCATGGCCCTCTATCAGAATCCAGAGTTTTGAGAAGATTGGAGAAACTTAATTTTTCGCCCAAAAAAAAAAACGTAAGGGGTACCACTGTCGTTTTTTTTTCGGGTCGAATTTTTGAGTTTCGATATCTCAGCTCTGGAAGGGTCTAGAGCCTCCATTTTTGCACTCAGGTCTAAGTCTCATGGCCCTCTATCAGAATCCAGAGTTTTGAGAAGATTGGAGAAATTTAATTTTTCGCCCCAAAAAAAAAACGAAAGGGGTACCACTGTCGTTTTTTTTTTCGGGTCGAATTTTTGAGTTTCGATATCTCAGCTCTGGAAGGGTCTAGAGCCTCCATTTTTGCACTCAGGTCTAAGTCTCATGGCCCTCTATCAGAATCCAGAGTTTTGAGAAGATTGGAGAAACTTAATTTTTCGCCCAAAAAAAAAAACGTAAGGGGTACCACTGTCGTTTTTTTTTCGGGTCGAATTTTTGAGTTTCGATATCTCAGCTCTGAAAGGGTCTAGAGCCTCCATTTTTGCACTCAGGTCTAAGTCTCATGGCCCTCTATCAGAATCCAGAGTTTTGAGAAGATTGGAGAAACTTAATTTTTCGGCCCAAAAAAAAAAACGTAAGGGGTACCACTGTCGTTTTTTTTTTCGGGTCGAATTTTTGAGTTTCGATATCTCAGCTCTGGAAGGGTCTAGAGCCTCCATTTTTGCACTCAGGTCTAAGTCTCATGGCCCTCTATCAGAATCCAGAGTTTTGAGAAGATTGGAGAAACTTAATTTTTCGCCCAAAAAAAAAAAACGTAAGGGGTACCACTGTCGTTTTTTTTTCGGGTCGAATTTTTGAGTTTCGATATCTCAGCTCTGGAAGGGTCTAGAGCCTCCATTTTTGCACTCAGGTCTAAGTCTCATGGCCCTCTATCAGAATCCAGAGTTTTGAGAAGATTGGAGAAACTTAATTTTTCGCCCAAAAAAAAAAACGTAAGGGGTACCACTGTCGTTTTTTTTTCGGGTCGAATTTTTGAGTTTCGATATCTCAGCTCTGGAAGGGTCTAGAGCCTCCATTTTTGCACTCAGGTCTAAGTCTCATGGCCCTCTATCAGAATCCAGAGTTTTGAGAAGATTGGAGAAACTTAATTTTTCGCCCAAAAAAAAAAACGTAAGGGGTACCACTGTCGTTTTTTTTTTCGGGTCGAATTTTTGAGTTTCGATATCTCAGCTCTGGAAGGGTCTAGAGCCTCCATTTTTGCACTCAGGTCTAAGTCTCATGGCCCTCTATCAGAATCCAGAGTTTTGAGAAGATTGGAGAAACTTAATTTTTCGCCCAAAAAAAAAAACGTAAGGGGTACCACTGTCGTTTTTTTTTCGGGTCGAATTTTTGAGTTTCGATATCTCAGCTCTGGAAGGGTCTAGAGCCTCCATTTTTGCACTCAGGTCTAAGTCTCATGGCCCTCTATCAGAATCCAGAGTTTTGAGAAGATTGGAGAAACTTAATTTTTCGCCCAAAAAAAAAAACGTAAGGGGTACCACTGTCGTTTTTTTTTTCGGGTCGAATTTTTGAGTTTCGATATCTCAGCTCTGGAAGGGTCTAGAGCCTCCATTTTTGCACTCAGGTCTAAGTCTCATGGCCCTCTATCAGAATCCAGAGTTTTGAGAAGATTGGAGAAACTTAATTTTTCGCCCAAAAAAAAAAACGTAAGGGGTACCACTGTCGTTTTTTTTTCGGGTCGAATTTTTGAGTTTCGATATCTCAGCTCTGGAAGGGTCTAGAGCCTCCATTTTTGCACTCAGGTCTAAGTCTCATGGCCCTCTATCAGAATCCAGAGTTTTGAGAAGATTGGAGAAACTTAATTTTTCGCCCAAAAAAAAAAACGTAAGGGGTACCACTGTCGTTTTTTTTTCGGGTCGAATTTTTGAGTTTCGATATCTCAGCTCTGGAAGGGTCTAGAGCCTCCATTTTTGCACTCAGGTCTAAGTCTCATGGCCCTCTATCAGAATCCAGAGTTTTGAGAAGATTGGAGAAACTTAATTTTTCGCCCAAAAAAAAAAAACGTAAGGGGTACCACTGTCGTTTTTTTTTCGGGTCGAATTTTTGAGTTTCGATATCTCAGCTCTGGAAGGGTCTAGAGCCTCCATTTTTGCACTCAGGTCTAAGTCTCATGGCCCTCTATCAGAATCCAGAGTTTTGAGAAGATTGGAGAAACTTAATTTTTCGCCCAAAAAAAAAAACGTAAGGGGTACCACTGTCGTTTTTTTTTTCGGGTCGAATTTTTGAGTTTCGATATCTCAGCTCTGGAAGGGTCTAGAGCCTCCATTTTTGCACTCAGGTCTAAGTCTCATGGCCCTCTATCAGAATCCAGAGTTTTGAGAAGATTGGAGAAACTTAATTTTTCGCCCAAAAAAAAAAACGTAAGGGGTACCACTGTCGTTTTTTTTTCGGGTCGAATTTTTGAGTTTCGATATCTCAGCTCTGGAAGGGTCTAGAGCCTCCATTTTTGCACTCAGGTCTAAGTCTCATGGCCCTCTATCAGAATCCAGAGTTTTGAGAAGATTGGAGAAACTTAATTTTTCGCCCAAAAAAAAAAACGTAAGGGGTACCACTGTCGTTTTTTTTTTCGGGTCGAATTTTTGAGTTTCGATATCTCAGCTCTGGAAGGGTCTAGAGCCTCCATTTTTGCACTCAGGTCTAAGTCTCATGGCCCTCTATCAGAATCCAGAGTTTTGAGAAGATTGGAGAAACTTAATTTTTCGCCCAAAAAAAAAAACGTAAGGGGTACCACTGTCGTTTTTTTTTTCGGGTCGAATTTTTGAGTTTCGATATCTCAGCTCTGGAAGGGTCTAGAGCCTCCATTTTTGCACTCAGGTCTAAGTCTCATGGCCCTCTATCAGAATCCAGAGTTTTGAGAAGATTGGAGAAACTTAATTTTTCGCCCAAAAAAAAAAACGTAAGGGGTACCACTGTCGTTTTTTTTTTCGGGTCGAATTTTTGAGTTTCGATATCTCAGCTCTGGAAGGGTCTAGAGCCTCCATTTTTGCACTCAGGTCTAAGTCTCATGGCCCTCTATCAGAATCCAGAGTTTTGAGAAGATTGGAGAAACTTAATTTTTCGCCCAAAAAAAAAAACGTAAGGGGTACCACTGTCGTTTTTTTTTCGGGTCGAATTTTTGAGTTTCGATATCTCAGCTCTGGAAGGGTCTAGAGCCTCCATTTTTGCACTCAGGTCTAAGTCTCATGGCCCTCTATCAGAATCCAGAGTTTTGAGAAGATTGGAGAAACTTAATTTTTCGCCCAAAAAAAAAAAACGTAAGGGGTACCACTGTCGTTTTTTTTTCGGGTCGAATTTTTGAGTTTCGATATCTCAGCTCTGGAAGGGTCTAGAGCCTCCATTTTTGCACTCAGGTCTAAGTCTCATGGCCCTCTATCAGAATCCAGAGTTTTGAGAAGATTGGAGAAACTTAATTTTTCGCCGAAAAAAAAAAAACGTAAGGGGTACCACTGTCGTTTTTTTTTCGGGTCGAATTTTTGAGTTTTGATATCTCAGCTCTGGAAGGGTCTAGAGCCTCCATTTTTGCACTCAGGTCTAAGTCTCATGGCCCTCTATCAGAATCCAGAGTTTTGAGAAGATTGGAGAAACTTAATTTTTCGCCCAAAAAAAAAAACGTAAGGGGTACCACTGTCGTTTTTTTTTTCGGGTCGAATTTTTGAGTTTCGATATCTCAGCTCTGGAAGGGTCTAGAGCCTCCATTTTTGCACTCAGGTCTAAGTCTCATGGCCCTCTATCAGAATCCAGAGTTTTGAGAAGATTGGAGAAACTTAATTTTTCGCCCAAAAAAAAAAAAACGAAAGGGGTACCACTGTCGTTTTTTTTTTCGGGTCGAATTTTTGAGTTTCGATATCTCAGCTCTGGAAGGGTCTAGAGCCTCCATTTTTGCACTCAGGTCTAAGTCTCATGGCCCTCTATCAGAATCCAGAGTTTTGAGAAGATTGGAGAAACTTAATTTTTCGCCCGAAAAAAAAAAACGTAAGGGGTACCACTGTCGTTTTTTTTTCGGGTCGAATTTTTGAGTTTCGATATCTCAGCTCTGGAAGGGTCTAGAGCCTCCATTTTTGCACTCAGGTCTAAGTCTCATGGCCCTCTATCAGAATCCAGAGTTTTGAGAAGATTGGAGAAACTTAATTTTTCGCCCAAAAAAAAAAAACGAAAGGGGTACCACTGTCGTTTTTTTTTCGGGTCGAATTTTTGAGTTTCGATATCTCAGCTCTGGAAGGGTCTAGAGCCTCCATTTTTGCACTCAGGTCTAAGTCTCATGGCCCTCTATCAGAATCCAGAGTTTTGAGAAGATTGGAGAAACTTAATTTTTCGCCCGAAAAAAAAAACGTAAGGGGTACCACTGTCGTTTTTTTTTCGGGTCGAATTTTTGAGTTTCGATATCTCAGCTCTGGAAGGGTCTAGAGCCTCCATTTTTGCACTCAGGTCTAAGTCTCATGGCCCTCTATCAGAATCCAGAGTTTTGAGAAGATTGGAGAAACTTAATTTTTCGCCCGAAAAAAAAAACGTAAGGGGTACCACTGTCGTTTTTTTTTCGGGTCGAATTTTTGAGTTTCGATATCTCAGCTCTGGAAGGGTCTAGAGCCTCCATTTTTGCACTCAGGTCTAAGTCTCATGGCCCTCTATCAGAATCCAGAGTTTTGAGAAGATTGGAGAAACTTAATTTTTCGCCCAAAAAAAAAAAAACGAAAGGGGTACCACTGTCGTTTTTTTTTTCGGGTCGAAATTTTGAGTTTCGATATCTCAGCTCTGGAAGGGTCTAGAGCCTCCATTTTTGCACTCAGGTCTAAGTCTCATGGCCCTCTATCAGAATCCAGAGTTTTGAGAAGATTGGAGAAACTTAATTTTTCGCCCAAAAAAAAAAAACGAAAGGGGTACCACTGTCGTTTTTTTTTCGGGTCGAATTTTTGAGTTTCGATATCTCAGCTCTGGAAGGGTCTAGAGCCTCCATTTTTGCACTCAGGTCTAAGTCTCATGGCCCTCTATCAGAATCCAGAGTTTTGAGAAGATTGGAGAAACTTAATTTTTCGCCCAAAAAAAAAAAAACGTAAGGGGTACCACTGTCGTTTTTTTTTTCGGGTCGAATTTTTGAGTTTCGATATCTCAGCCCTGGAAGGGTCTAGAGCCTCCATTTTTGCACTCAGGTCCAAGTCTCATGGCCCTCTATCAGAATCCAGAGTTTTGGGAAGATTGGAGAAACTGAATTTTTCGCCCAATAAAAAAAAACGTAAGGGGTACCACTGTCGTTTTTTTTTCGGGTCGAATTTTGAGTTTCGATATCTCAGCTCTGGAAGGGTCTAGAGCCTCCATTTTTGCACTCAGGTCTAAGTCTCATGGCCCTCTATCAGAATCCAGAGTTTTGGGAAGATTGGAAAAACTTAATTTTTCGCCCAAAAAAAAAAAACGAAAGGGGTACCACTGTCGTTTTTTTTTCGGGTCGAATTTTTGAGTTTCGATATCTCAGCTCTGGAAGGGTCTAGAGCCTCCATTTTTGCACTCAGGTCTAAGTCTCATGGCCCTCTATCAGAATCCAGAGTTTTGAGAAGATTGGAGAAACTTAATTTTTCGCCCAAAAAAAAAAAAACGAAAGGGGTACCACTGTCGTTTTTTTTTCGGGTCGAATTTTGAGTTTCGATATCTCAGCTCTGGAAGGGTCTAGAGCCTCCATTTTTGCACTCAGGTTAAGTCTCATGGCCCTCTATCAGAATCCAGAGTTTTGAGAAGATTGGAGAAACTTAATTTTTCGCCCAAAAAAAAAAAACGAAAGGGGTACCACTGTCGTTTTTTTTTCGGGTCGAAATTTTTGAGTTTCGATATCTCAGCTCTGGAAGGGTCTAGAGCCTCCATTTTTGCACTCAGGTCTAAGTCTCATGGCCCTCTATCAGAATCCAGAGTTTTGAGAAGATTGGAGAAACTTAATTTTTCGCCCAAAAAAAAAAAACGAAAGGGGTACCACTGTCGTTTTTTTTTTCGGGTCGAAATTTTGAGTTTCGATATCTCAGCTCTGGAAGGGTCTAGAGCCTCCATTTTTGCACTCAGGTCAAAGTCTCGTGGCCCTCTATCATAATCCAGAGTTTTGGGAAGATTGGAGAAACTTAATTTTTCGCCCGAAAAAAAAAACGTAAGGGGTACCACTGTCGTTTTTTTTTTCGGGCCGAATTTTTGAGTTTCGATATCTCAGCTCTGGAAGGGGCTAGAGCCTCCATTTTTGTCCATTGTGAAATGCTCCAGAAGTTAAAAAAAGGGGGCTGACATGTGATGTCCATTGTAATGGACACAGGGTCTGAATGGGTTAAACGGCCTAATTGAATTTAGGGCTATTCCGGGCTTAATCTAAGGGGCTGTTTATACTAATGTTTTCAACTAAAAACTTGAAACTTTTTATGCGTTTGGCTGTCCGTTTACACAACAACGGCATTTTGGGTGCCTGAAAAAGCAAAGTTTTGCAAACAGATTTCAAGGTGCAAGTTTTCAAAAATGGTCTCCATGTAAACAGCAATAACAAACAAAAGACGATGAAGTCATGTTCAGTCTATAGTGTTTCATCTTATGGTTTCATCGCCATCTAGTGGCCTGCCAGAAGAATACAGCGTTTACAGCGTTCCTGCCAGCAGAATACAGCGTTTTTCAGTCATTTTCGTGGATCTGTGTCATCTGAATGGTGTCGTCTGTACAGAGAAAACTCAAAGAAAAAACTTCTCCATTTTAAGCATACCATTGTCGTGTAAACGTATAAACTGCTGTCTGTGAAACCAAGCATCAAACTCTTAAGCATTTTCCTATTTAAACAAGCTTATAAAAGAATAAAGCATTCCAGTAAGTTTTCAGAGTTATATTTTTATTTCGCATAATTTTGATCTGATGAAGATCCACTGGATTGAAATGTTAACATCAAGTCAGGTGATATGCAAAAAAAAAAAAGTTGCATTTGAAAGTATAAAAATAAGCTCTGTCCAGCTGGTTTTAGTCTGATTGATTCCTCAGACAGTTCTCTTGATGCCACTTAAACACTTTTTGCACAAGTTTACCATCGAAACCTCATAAACATGTAATGAGATGTCTAAGATCATTGTCGTTCACACTGTTCGACTCTTGTGAAGAATTCCAGGTCAAAAATGGAAATGTGACTTTTTATAATTTACTTTCATTCAAAGACAAACAAGATGACAGATTTTCTCATGTCCTTTTCATCTCATCCAAACTCCTGATGCCGTCAGTCCTGAACTAACTCTACCACCAGCGGTAGTGTGCGTACGCCCGGTTGGCTTCGGCCATCTGT
>NW_024121284.1:146165-160272 GCF_016745375.1 Pimephales promelas
TTTTGAAATTTGAGTTTCGATATCTTCAGCTCTGGAAGGGTTCTAGAGCGTCCATTTTTGCACTCAGGTCTAAGTCTCATGCCCTCTATCAGAATCCAGAGTTTTGAGAAGATTGGAGAAACTTAATTTTTCGCCAAAAAAAAAAAAAACGAAAGGGGTACCACTGTTTTTTTTTTTCGGGTCGAAATTTTGAGTTTCGATATCTCAGCTCTGGAAGGGTTAGAGCCTCCATTTTTGCACTCAGGTTAAGTCTCATGGCCCTCTATCAGAATCCAGAGTTTGAGAAGATTGGAGAAACTTAATTTTTCGCCCAAAAAAAAAAAACGAAAGGGGTACCACTGTCGTTTTTTTTTTCGGGTCGAAATTTTTGAGTTTCGATATCTCAGCTCTGGAAGGGTCTAGAGCCTCCATTTTTGCACTCAGGTCTAAGTCTCATGGCCCTCTATCAGAATCCAGAGTTGAGAAGATTGGAGAACTTAATTTTTCGCCCAAAAAAAAAAAACGAAGGGGTAACACTGTCGTTGTTTTTTTTTCGGGTCGAAATTTTGAGTTTCGATATCTCAGCTCTGGAAGGGGTCTAGAGCCTCCATTTTTGCACTCAGGTTTAAGTCTCATGGCCCTCTATCAGAATCCAGAGTTTTGAGAAGATTGGAGAAACTTAATTTTTTCGCCCAAAAAAAAAAAACGAAAGGGGCCACTGTCGTTTTTTTTTTTTCGGTCGAATTTTTGAGTTTCGATATCTCAGCTCTGGAAGGGTCTAGAGCTCCATTTTTGCACTCAGGTCTAAGTCTCATGGCCCTCTATCAGAATCCAGAGTTTTGAGAAGATTGGAGAAACTTAATTTTTCGCCCAAAAAAAAAAAACGAAAGGGGTACCACTGTCGTTTTTTTTTCGGGTCGAAATTTTTGAGTTTCGATATCTCAGCTCTGGAAGGGTCTAGAGCCTCCATTTTTGCACTCAGGTTTAAGTCTCATGGCCCTCTATCAGAATCCAGAGTTTTTGAAGAGATTGGAGAAACTTAATTTTTCGCCCAAAAAAAAAACGAAAGGGGTACCACTGTCGTTTTTTTTTTTGGGTCGAATTTTTGAGTTTCGATATCTCAGCTCTGGAAGGGTCTAGAGCCTCCATTTTTGCACTCAGGTCTAAGTCTCATGGCCCTCTATCAGAATCCAGAGTTTTGAGAAGATTGGAGAAACTTAATTTTTCGCCCCCAAAAAAAAAAAACGTAAGGGGTACCACTGTCGTTTTTTTTTCGGGTCGAATTTTTGAGTTTCGATATCTCAGCTCTGGAAGGGTCTAGAGCCTCCATTTTTGCACTCAGGTCTAAGTCTCATGGCCCTCTATCAGAATCCAGAGTTTTGAGGAAGATTGGAGAAACTTAATTTTTTCGCCGAAAAGGGGTACACTGTCGTTTTTTTTTCGGGTCGAAATTTTGAGTTTCGATATCTCAGCTCTGGAAGGGGCTAGAGCCTCCATTTTTGCACTCAGGTCTAAGTCTCATGGCCCTCTATCAGAATCCAGAGTTTTGAGAAGATTGGAGAAACTTAATTTTTGCCCAAAAAAAAAAAACGTAAGGGGTACCACTGTCGTTTTTTTTTCGGGCCGAATTTTTGAGTTTCGATATCTCAGCTCTGGAAGGGGCTAGAGCCTCCATTTTTGCACTCAGGTCTAAGTCTCATGGCCCTCTATCAGAATCCAGAGTTTTGAGAAGATTGGAGAAACTTAATTTTTCGCCCAAAAAAAAAAACGTAAGGGGTACCACTGTCGTTTTTTTTTCGGGTCGAATTTTTGAGTTTCGATATCTCAGCTCTGGAAGGGCTAGAGCCTCCATTTTTGCACTCAGGTCTAAGTCTCATGGCCCTCTATCAGAATCCAGAGTTTTGAGAAGATTGGAGAAACTTAATTTTCGCGCCCAAAAAAAAAAACGTAAGGGGTACCACTGTCGTTTTTTTTTTCGGGCCGAATTTTTGAGTTTCGATATCTCAGCTCTGGAAGGGTCTAGAGCCTCCATTTTTGCACTCAGGTCTAAGTCTCATGGCCCTCTATCAGAATCCAGAGTTTTGAGAAGATTGGAGAAACTTAATTTTTCGCCCAAAAAAAAAAACGTAAGGGGTACCACTGTCGTTTTTTTTTTCGGGTCGAATTTTTGAGTTTCGATATCTCAGCTCTGGAAGGGTCTAGAGCCTCCATTTTTGCACTCAGGTCTAAGTCTCATGGCCCTCTATCAGAATCCAGAGTTTTGAGAAGATTGGAGAAACTTAATTTTTCGCCCAAAAAAAAAAAAACGTAAGGGGTACCACTGTCGTTTTTTTTTCGGGCCGAATTTTTGAGTTTCGATATCTCAGCTCTGGAAGGGGCTAGAGCCTCCATTTTTGCACTCAGGTCTAAGTCTCATGGCCCTCTATCAGAATCCAGAGTTTTGAGAAGATTGGAGAAACTTAATTTTTCGCCCAAAAAAAAAAACGTAAGGGGTACCACTGTCGTTTTTTTTTCGGGTCGAATTTTTGAGTTTCGATATCTCAGCTCTGGAAGGGCTAGAGCCTCCATTTTTGCACTCAGGTCTAAGTCTCATGGCCCTCTATCAGAATCCAGAGTTTTGAGAAGATTGGAGAAACTTAATTTTTCGCCCAAAAAAAAAAACGTAAGGGGTACCACTGTCGTTTTTTTTTTCGGGCCGAATTTTTGAGTTTCGATATCTCAGCTCTGGAAGGGGCTAGAGCCTCCATTTTTGCACTCAGGTCTAAGTCTCATGGCCCTCTATCAGAATCCAGAGTTTTGAGAAGATTGGAGAAACTTAATTTTTCGCCCAAAAAAAAAAACGTAAGGGGTACCACTGTCGTTTTTTTTTCGGGTCGAATTTTTGAGTTTCGATATCTCAGCTCTGGAAGGGTCTAGAGCCTCCATTTTTGCACTCAGGTCTAAGTCTCATGGCCCTCTATCAGAATCCAGAGTTTTGAGAAGATTGGAGAAACTTAATTTTTCGCCCAAAAAAAAAAAACGTAAGGGGTACCACTGTCGTTTTTTTTTTCGGGTCGAATTTTTGAGTTTCGATATCTCAGCTCTGGAAGGGTCTAGAGCCTCCATTTTTGCACTCAGGTCTAAGTCTCATGGCCCTCTATCAGAATCCAGAGTTTTGAGAAGATTGGAGAAACTTAATTTTTCGCCCAAAAAAAAAAACGTAAGGGGTACCACTGTCGTTTTTTTTTTCGGGTCGAATTTTTGAGTTTCGATATCTCAGCTCTGGAAGGGTCTAGAGCCTCCATTTTTGCACTCAGGTCTAAGTCTCATGGCCCTCTATCAGAATCCAGAGTTTTGAGAAGATTGGAGAAACTTAATTTTTCGCCCAAAAAAAAAAAACGTAAGGGGTACCACTGTCGTTTTTTTTTTCGGGTCGAATTTTTGAGTTTCGATATCTCAGCTCTGGAAGGGTCTAGAGCCTCCATTTTTGCACTCAGGTCTAAGTCTCATGGCCCTCTATCAGAATCCAGAGTTTTGAGAAGATTGGAGAAACTTAATTTTTCGCCCAAAAAAAAAAACGTAAGGGGTACCACTGTCGTTTTTTTTTCGGGTCGAATTTTTGAGTTTCGATATCTCAGCTCTGGAAGGGTCTAGAGCCTCCATTTTTGCACTCAGGTCTAAGTCTCATGGCCCTCTATCAGAATCCAGAGTTTTGAGAAGATTGGAGAAACTTAATTTTTCGCCCAAAAAAAAAAACGTAAGGGGTACCACTGTCGTTTTTTTTTTCGGGTCGAATTTTTGAGTTTCGATATCTCAGCTCTGGAAGGGTCTAGAGCCTCCATTTTTGCACTCAGGTCTAAGTCTCATGGCCCTCTATCAGAATCCAGAGTTTTGAGAAGATTGGAGAAACTTAATTTTTCGCCCAAAAAAAAAAAACGTAAGGGGTACCACTGTCGTTTTTTTTTCGGGTCAAATTTTTGAGTTTTGATATCTCAGCTCTGGAAGGGTCTAGAGCCTCCATTTTTGCACTCAGGTCTAAGTCTCATGGCCCTCTATCAGAATCCAGAGTTTTGGAAAGATTGGAGAAACTTAATTTTTCGCCCGAAAAAAAAAAACCGTAAGGGGTACCACTGTCGTTTTTTTTTCGGGCCGAATTTTTGAGTTTCGATATCTCAGCTCTGGAAGGGGCTAGAGCCTCCATTTTTGCACTCAGGTCTAAGTCTCATGGCCCTCTATCAGAATCCAGAGTTTTGAGAAGATTGGAGAAACTTAATTTTTCGCCCAAAAAAAAAAAACGTAAGGGGTACCACTGTCGTTTTTTTTTCGGGTCGAATTTTTGAGTTTCGATATCTCAGCTCTGGAAGGGGCTAGAGCCTCCATTTTTGCACTCAGGTCTAAGTCTCATGGCCCTCTATCAGAATCCAGAGTTTTGAGAAGATTGGAGAAACTTAATTTTTCGCCCAAAAAAAAAAACGTAAGGGGTACCACTGTCGTTTTTTTTTCGGGCCGAATTTTTGAGTTTCGATATCTCAGCTCTGGAAGGGTCTAGAGCCTCCATTTTTGCACTCAGGTCTAAGTCTCATGGCCCTCTATCAGAATCCAGAGTTTTGAGAAGATTGGAGAAACTTAATTTTTCGCCCAAAAAAAAAAACGTAAGGGGTACCACTGTCGTTTTTTTTTTCGGGTCGAATTTTTGAGTTTCGATATCTCAGCTCTGGAAGGGTCTAGAGCCTCCATTTTTGCACTCAGGTCTAAGTCTCATGGCCCTCTATCAGAATCCAGAGTTTTGAGAAGATTGGAGAAACTTAATTTTTCGCCAAAAAAAAAAAACGTAAGGGGTACCACTGTCGTTTTTTTTTCGGGTCGAATTTTTGAGTTTCGATATCTCAGCTCTGGAAGGGTCTAGAGCCTCCATTTTTGCACTCAGGTCTAAGTCTCATGGCCCTCTATCAGAATCCAGAGTTTTGAGAAGATTGGAGAAACTTAATTTTTCGCCCAAAAAAAAAAAACGTAAGGGGTACCACTGTCGTTTTTTTTTTCGGGTCGAATTTTTGAGTTTCGATATCTCAGCTCTGGAAGGGGCTAGAGCCTCCATTTTTGCACTCAGGTCTAAGTCTCATGGCCCTCTATCAGAATCCAGAGTTTTGAGAAGATTGGAGAAACTTAATTTTTCGCCCAAAAAAAAAAACGTAAGGGGTACCACTGTCGTTTTTTTTTCGGGTCGAATTTTTGAGTTTCGATATCTCAGCTCTGGAAGGGTCTAGAGCCTCCATTTTTGCACTCAGGTCTAAGTCTCATGGCCCTCTATCAGAATCCAGAGTTTTGAGAAGATTGGAGAAACTTAATTTTTCGCCCAAAAAAAAAAACGTAAGGGGTACCACTGTCGTTTTTTTTTTCGGGTCGAATTTTTGAGTTTCGATATCTCAGCTCTGGAAGGGTCTAGAGCCTCCATTTTTGCACTCAGGTCTAAGTCTCATGGCCCTCTATCAGAATCCAGAGTTTTGAGAAGATTGGAGAAACTTAATTTTTCGCCCAAAAAAAAAAAACGTAAGGGGTACCACTGTCGTTTTTTTTTTCGGGTCGAATTTTTGAGTTTCGATATCTCAGCTCTGGAAGGGTCTAGAGCCTCCATTTTTGCACTCAGGTCTAAGTCTCATGGCCCTCTATCAGAATCCAGAGTTTTGAGAAGATTGGAGAAACTTAATTTTTCGCCCAAAAAAAAAAAAACGTAAGGGGTACCACTGTCGTTTTTTTTTTCGGGTCGAATTTTTGAGTTTCGATATCTCAGCTCTGGAAGGGTCTAGAGCCTCCATTTTTGCACTCAGGTCTAAGTCTCATGGCCCTCTATCAGAATCCAGAGTTTTGAGAAGATTGGAGAAACTTAATTTTTCGCCCAAAAAAAAAAAACGTAAGGGGTACCACTGTCGTTTTTTTTTCGGGTCGAATTTTTGAGTTTCGATATCTCAGCTCTGGAAGGGTCTAGAGCCTCCATTTTTGCACTCAGGTCTAAGTCTCATGGCCCTCTATCAGAATCCAGAGTTTTGAGAAGATTGGAGAAACTTAATTTTTCGCCCAAAAAAAAAAACGTAAGGGGTACCACTGTCGTTTTTTTTTTCGGGTCGAATTTTTGAGTTTCGATATCTCAGCTCTGGAAGGGTCTAGAGCCTCCATTTTTGCACTCAGGTCTAAGTCTCATGGCCCTCTATCAGAATCCAGAGTTTTGAGAAGATTGGAGAAACTTAATTTTTCGCCCAAAAAAAAAAACGTAAGGGGTACCACTGTCGTTTTTTTTTCGGGTCGAATTTTTGAGTTTCGATATCTCAGCTCTGGAAGGGTCTAGAGCCTCCATTTTTGCACTCAGGTCTAAGTCTCATGGCCCTCTATCAGAATCCAGAGTTTTGAGAAGATTGGAGAAACTTAATTTTTCGCCCAAAAAAAAAAAACGTAAGGGGTACCACTGTCGTTTTTTTTTCGGGTCGAATTTTTGAGTTTCGATATCTCAGCTCTGGAAGGGTCTAGAGCCTCCATTTTTGCACTCAGGTCTAAGTCTCATGGCCCTCTATCAGAATCCAGAGTTTTGAGAAGATTGGAGAAACTTAATTTTTCGCCGAAAAAAAAAAACGTAAGGGGTACCACTGTCGTTTTTTTTTCGGGTCGAATTTTTGAGTTTCGATATCTCAGCTCTGGAAGGGTCTAGAGCCTCCATTTTTGCACTCAGGTCTAAGTCTCATGGCCCTCTATCAGAATCCAGAGTTTTGAGAAGATTGGAGAAACTTAATTTTTCGCCCAAAAAAAAAAAACGTAAGGGGTACCACTGTCGTTTTTTTTTTCGGGTCGAATTTTTGAGTTTCGATATCTCAGCTCTGGAAGGGTCTAGAGCCTCCATTTTTGCACTCAGGTCTAAGTCTCATGGCCCTCTATCAGAATCCAGAGTTTTGAGAAGATTGGAGAAACTTAATTTTTCGCCCAAAAAAAAAAACGTAAGGGGTACCACTGTCGTTTTTTTTTCGGGTCGAATTTTTGAGTTTCGATATCTCAGCTCTGGAAGGGTCTAGAGCCTCCATTTTTGCACTCAGGTCTAAGTCTCATGGCCCTCTATCAGAATCCAGAGTTTTGAGAAGATTGGAGAAACTTAATTTTTCGCCCAAAAAAAAAAAACGTAAGGGGTACCACTGTCGTTTTTTTTTTCGGGTCGAATTTTTGAGTTTCGATATCTCAGCTCTGGAAGGGTCTAGAGCCTCCATTTTTGCACTCAGGTCTAAGTCTCATGGCCCTCTATCAGAATCCAGAGTTTTGAGAAGATTGGAGAAACTTAATTTTTCGCCCAAAAAAAAAAACGTAAGGGGTACCACTGTCGTTTTTTTTTTCGGGTCGAATTTTTGAGTTTCGATATCTCAGCTCTGGAAGGGTCTAGAGCCTCCATTTTTGCACTCAGGTCTAAGTCTCATGGCCCTCTATCAGAATCCAGAGTTTTGAGAAGATTGGAGAAACTTAATTTTTCGCCCAAAAAAAAAAAACGTAAGGGGTACCACTGTCGTTTTTTTTTTCGGGTCGAATTTTTGAGTTTCGATATCTCAGCTCTGGAAGGGTCTAGAGCCTCCATTTTTGCACTCAGGTCTAAGTCTCATGGCCCTCTATCAGAATCCAGAGTTTTGAGAAGATTGGAGAAACTTAATTTTTCGCCCAAAAAAAAAAACGTAAGGGGTACCACTGTCGTTTTTTTTTTCGGGTCGAATTTTTGAGTTTCGATATCTCAGCTCTGGAAGGGTCTAGAGCCTCCATTTTTGCACTCAGGTCTAAGTCTCATGGCCCTCTATCAGAATCCAGAGTTTTGAGAAGATTGGAGAAACTTAATTTTTCGCCCAAAAAAAAAAACGTAAGGGGTACCACTGTCGTTTTTTTTTCGGGTCGAATTTTTGAGTTTCGATATCTCAGCTCTGGAAGGGTCTAGAGCCTCCATTTTTGCACTCAGGTCTAAGTCTCATGGCCCTCTATCAGAATCCAGAGTTTTGAGAAGATTGGAGAAACTTAATTTTTCGCCCAAAAAAAAAAACGTAAGGGGTACCACTGTCGTTTTTTTTTTCGGGTCGAATTTTTGAGTTTCGATATCTCAGCTCTGGAAGGGTCTAGAGCCTCCATTTTTGCACTCAGGTCTAAGTCTCATGGCCCTCTATCAGAATCCAGAGTTTTGAGAAGATTGGAGAAACTTAATTTTTCGCCCAAAAAAAAAAAACGTAAGGGGTACCACTGTCGTTTTTTTTTTCGGGTCGAATTTTTGAGTTTCGATATCTCAGCTCTGGAAGGGTCTAGAGCCTCCATTTTTGCACTCAGGTCTAAGTCTCATGGCCCTCTATCAGAATCCAGAGTTTTGAGAAGATTGGAGAAACTTAATTTTTCGCCCAAAAAAAAAAAACGTAAGGGGTACCACTGTCGTTTTTTTTTTCGGGTCGAATTTTTGAGTTTCGATATCTCAGCTCTGGAAGGGTCTAGAGCCTCCATTTTTGCACTCAGGTCTAAGTCTCATGGCCCTCTATCAGAATCCAGAGTTTTGAGAAGATTGGAGAAACTTAATTTTTCGCCCAAAAAAAAAAAACGTAAGGGGTACCACTGTCGTTTTTTTTTCGGGTCGAATTTTTGAGTTTCGATATCTCAGCTCTGGAAGGGTCTAGAGCCTCCATTTTTGCACTCAGGTCTAAGTCTCATGGCCCTCTATCAGAATCCAGAGTTTTGAGAAGATTGGAGAAACTTAATTTTTCGCCCAAAAAAAAAAAACGTAAGGGGTACCACTGTCGTTTTTTTTTCGGGTCGAATTTTTGAGTTTCGATATCTCAGCTCTGGAAGGGTCTAGAGCCTCCATTTTTGCACTCAGGTCTAAGTCTCATGGCCCTCTATCAGAATCCAGAGTTTTGAGAAGATTGGAGAAACTTAATTTTTCGCCCAAAAAAAAAAAACGTAAGGGGTACCACTGTCGTTTTTTTTTTCGGGTCGAATTTTTGAGTTTCGATATCTCAGCTCTGGAAGGGTCTAGAGCCTCCATTTTTGCACTCAGGTCTAAGTCTCATGGCCCTCTATCAGAATCCAGAGTTTTGAGAAGATTGGAGAAACTTAATTTTTCGCCCAAAAAAAAAAAACGTAAGGGGTACCACTGTCGTTTTTTTTTCGGGTCGAATTTTTGAGTTTCGATATCTCAGCTCTGGAAGGGGCTAGAGCCTCCATTTTTGCACTCAGGTCTAAGTCTCATGGCCCTCTATCAGAATCCAGAGTTTTGAGAAGATTGGAGAAACTTAATTTTTCGCCCAAAAAAAAAAAACGTAAGGGGTACCACTGTCGTTTTTTTTTTCGGGTCGAATTTTTGAGTTTCGATATCTCAGCTCTGGAAGGGTCTAGAGCCTCCATTTTTGCACTCAGGTCTAAGTCTCATGGCCCTCTATCAGAATCCAGAGTTTTGAGAAGATTGGAGAAACTTAATTTTTCGCCAAAAAAAAAAAACGTAAGGGGTACCACTGTCGTTTTTTTTTCGGGTCGAATTTTTGAGTTTCGATATCTCAGCTCTGGAAGGGTCTAGAGCCTCCATTTTTGCACTCAGGTCTAAGTCTCATGGCCCTCTATCAGAATCCAGAGTTTTGAGAAGATTGGAGAAACTTAATTTTTCGCCCAAAAAAAAAAACGTAAGGGGTACCACTGTCGTTTTTTTTTCGGGCCGAATTTTTGAGTTTCGATATCTCAGCTCTGGAAGGGTCTAGAGCCTCCATTTTTGCACTCAGGTCTAAGTCTCATGGCCCTCTATCAGAATCCAGAGTTTTGAGAAGATTGGAGAAACTTAATTTTTCGCCCAAAAAAAAAAAACGTAAGGGGTACCACTGTCGTTTTTTTTTCGGGTCGAATTTTTGAGTTTCGATATCTCAGCTCTGGAAGGGTCTAGAGCCTCCATTTTTGCACTCAGGTCTAAGTCTCATGGCCCTCTATCAGAATCCAGAGTTTTGAGAAGATTGGAGAAACTTAATTTTTCGCCCAAAAAAAAAAACGTAAGGGGTACCACTGTCGTTTTTTTTTCGGGTCGAATTTTTGAGTTTCGATATCTCAGCTCTGGAAGGGTCTAGAGCCTCCATTTTTGCACTCAGGTCTAAGTCTCATGGCCCTCTATCAGAATCCAGAGTTTTGAGAAGATTGGAGAAACTTAATTTTTCGCCCAAAAAAAAAAAACGTAAGGGGTACCACTGTCGTTTTTTTTTTCGGGTCGAATTTTTGAGTTTCGATATCTCAGCTCTGGAAGGGTCTAGAGCCTCCATTTTTGCACTCAGGTCTAAGTCTCATGGCCCTCTATCAGAATCCAGAGTTTTGAGAAGATTGGGGAAACTTAATTTTTCGCCCAAAAAAAAAAAACGTAAGGGGTAACACTGTCGTTTTTTTTTTCGGGTCGAAATTTTGAGTTTCGATATCTCAGCTCTGGAAGGGTCTAGAGCCTCCATTTTTGCACTCAGGTCTAAGTCTCATGGCCCTCTATCAGAATCCAGAGTTTTGAGAAGATTGGAGAAACTTAATTTTTCGCCCGAAAAAAAAAAACGTAAGGGGTACCACTGTCGTTTTTTTTTCGGGCCGAATTTTTGAGTTTCGATATCTCAGCTCTGGAAGGGTCTAGAGCCTCCATTTTTGCACTCAGGTCTAAGTCTCATGGCCCTCTATCAGAATCCAGAGTTTTGAGAAGATTGGAGAAACTTAATTTTTCGCCCAAAAAAAAAAACGTAAGGGGTACCACTGTCGTTTTTTTTTCGGGTCGAATTTTTGAGTTTCGATATCTCAGCTCTGGAAGGGTCTAGAGCCTCCATTTTTGCACTCAGGTCTAAGTCTCATGGCCCTCTATCAGAATCCAGAGTTTTGAGAAGATTGGAGAAACTTAATTTTTCGCCCAAAAAAAAAAAACGTAAGGGGTACCACTGTCGTTTTTTTTTTCGGGTCGAATTTTTGAGTTTCGATATCTCAGCTCTGGAAGGGTCTAGAGCCTCCATTTTTGCACTCAGGTCTAAGTCTCATGGCCCTCTATCAGAATCCAGAGTTTTGAGAAGATTGGAGAAACTTAATTTTTCGCCCAAAAAAAAAAAAACGTAAGGGGTACCACTGTCGTTTTTTTTTCGGGCCGAATTTTTGAGTTTCGATATCTCAGCTCTGGAAGGGTCTAGAGCCTCCATTTTTGCTCTTAGATCTTAGTCTCATGGCCCTCTATCAGAATCCAGAGTTTCAAGAAGATTGGAGAAACGTAATTTTTCGCCCAAAAAAAAAAACGTAAGGGGTACCACTGTCGTTTTTTTTTTCGGGCCGAATTTTTGAGTTTCGATATCTCAGCTCTGGAAGGGTCTAGAGCCTCCATTTTTGCACTCAGGTCTAAGTCTCATGGCCCTCTATCAGAATCCAGAGTTTTGAGAAGATTGGAGAAACTTAATTTTTCGCCCGAAAAAAAAAACGTAAGGGGTACCACTGTCGTTTTTTTTTCGGGTCGAATTTTTGAGTTTCGATATCTCAGCTCTGGAAGGGTCTAGAGCCTCCATTTTTGCACTCAGGTCTAAGTCTCATGGCCCTCTATCAGAATCCAGAGTTTTGAGAAGATTGGAGAAACTTAATTTTTCGCCCAAAAAAAAAAAAACGTAAGGGGTAACACTGTCGTTTTTTTTTCGGGTCGAAATTTTGAGTTTCGATATCTCAGCTCTGGAAGGGTCTAGAGCCTCCATTTTTGCACTCAGGTCTAAGTCTCATGGCCCTCTATCAGAATCCAGAGTTTTGAGAAGATTGGAGAAACTTAATTTTTCGCCCAAAAAAAAAAAACGTAAGGGGTACCACTGTCGTTTTTTTTTCGGGTCGAATTTTGAGTTTCGATATCTCAGCTCTGGAAGGGCTAGAGCCTCCATTTTTGCACTCAGGTCTAAGTCTCATGGCCCTCTATCAGAATCCAGAGTTTTGAGAAGATTGGAGAAACTTAATTTTTCGCCCAAAAAAAAAAACGAAAGGGGTACCACTGTCGTTTTTTTTTCGGGTCGAATTTTTGAGTTTCGATATCTCAGCTCTGGAAGGGTCTAGAGCCTCCATTTTTGCACTCAGGTCTAAGTCTCATGGCCCTCTATCAGAATCCAGAGTTTTGAGAAGATTGGAGAAACTTAATTTTTCGCCCGAAAAAAAAAAACGTAAGGGGTACCACTGTCGTTTTTTTTTTCGGGTCGAATTTTTGAGTTTCGATATCTCAGCTCTGGAAGGGTCTAGAGCCTCCATTTTTGCACTCAGGTCTAAGTCTCATGGCCCTCTATCAGAATCCAGAGTTTTGAGAAGATTGGAGAAACTTAATTTTTCGCCCGAAAAAAAAAACGAAAGGGGTACCACTGTCGTTTTTTTTTCGGGTCAAATTTTTGAGTTTCGATATCTCAGCTCTGGAAGGGTCTAGAGCCTCCATTTTTGCACTCAGGTCAAAGTCTCATGGCCCTCTATCATAATCCAGAGTTTTGAGAAGATTGGAGAAACTTAATTTTTCGCCCAAAAAAAAAAAAAAACGAAGGGGTAACACTGTCGTTTTTTTTTTCGGGTCGAAATTTTGAGTTTCGATATCTCAGCTCTGGAAGGGTCTAGAGCCTCCATTTTTGCACTCAGGTCAAAGTCTCGTGGCCCTCTATCATAATCCAGAGTTTTGAGAAGATTGGAGAAACTTAATTTTTCGCCCGAAAAAAAAAAAAACGTAAGGGGTACCACTGTCGCTTTTTTTTTCGGGCCGAATTTTTGAGTTTCGATATCTCAGCTCTGGAAGGGGCTAGAGCCTCCATTTTTGTCCATTGTGAAATGCTCCAGAAGTTAAAAAAAGGGGGCTGACATGTGATGTCCATTGTAATGGACACAGGGTCTGAATGGGTTAAACGGCCTAATTGAATTTAGGGCTATTCCGGGCTTAATCTAAGGGGCTGTTTATACTAATGTTTTCAACTAAAAACTTGAAACTTTTTATGCGTTTGGCTGTCCGTTTACACAACAACGGCATTTTGGGTGCCTGAAAAAGCAAAGTTTTGCAAACAGATTTCAAGGTGCAAGTTTTCAAAAATGGTCTCCATGTAAACAGCAATAACAAACAAAAGACGATGACGTCATGTTCAGTCTATAGTGTTTCATCTTATGGTTTCATCGCCATCTAGTGGCCTGCCAGAAGAATACAGCGTTTACAGCGTTCCTGCCAGCAGAATACAGCGTTTTTCAGTCATTTTCGTGGATCTGTGTCATCTGAATGGTGTCGTCTGTACAGAGAAAACTCAAAGAAAAAACTTCTCCATTTTAAGCATACCATTGTCGTGTAAACGTATAAACTCCTGTCTGTGAAACCAAGCCTCAAACTCTTAAGCATTTTCCTATTTAAACAAGCTTATAAAAGAATAAAGCATTCCAGTAAGTTTTCAGAGTTATATTTTTATTTCGCATAATTTTGATCTGATGAAGATCCACTGGATTGAAATGTTAACATCAAGTCAGGTGATATGCAAAAAAAAAAAGTTGCATTTGAAAGTATAAAAATAAGCTCCTGTCCAGCTGGTTTTAGTCTGATTGATTCCTCAGACAGTTTTCTTGATGCCACTTAAACACTTTTTGCACAAGTTTACCATCGAAACCTCATAAACATGTAATGAGATGTCTAAGATCATTGTCGTTCACACTGTTCGACTCTTGTGAAGAATTCCAGGTCAAAAATGGAAATGTGACTTTTTATAATTTACTTTCATTCAAAGACAAACAAGATGACAGATTTTCTCATGTCCTTTTCATCTCATCCAAACTCCTGATGCCGTCAGTCCTGAACTAACTCTACCACCAGCGGTAGTGTGCGTACGCCCGGTTGGCTTCGGCCATCTTGTGAAGTTCTTGTTTGCGCTTCACCACATTTCCCTCATTAGCGAAGGCGGCCAGCAGCTCCTGCGAGAGTTTCTCGTACATGTGTGTGCGGCGGTGCTTGTTGTCTCTGCATTCTGTGATCAACCACTTCATGGCCAGAAAACGCCGCCGATTATCCTTGAGAGGGACGGGAACCTGCGAGGACAAAAACTGAGAGTGAGACTCGTCATCAAGCTCCAGGAATCATATCAGATACCATCATTACATTACAATTACAACAAAAATTATATTCAGATCA
>NW_024121284.1:160772-181552 GCF_016745375.1 Pimephales promelas
TGCAAAAATGGAGGCTCTAGACCCTTCCAGAGCTGAGATATCGAAACTCAAAATTTCGACCCGAAAAAAAACGACAGTGTTACCCCTTACGTTTTTTTTTTTTTTGGGCGAAAAATTAAGTTTCTCCAATCTTCTCAAAACTCTGGATTATGATAGAGGGCCGCGAGACTTTGACCTGAGCGCAAAAATGGAGGCTCTAGACCCTTCCAGAGCTGAGATATCGAAACTCAAAAATTTCGACCCGAAAAAAAAAACGACAGTGTTACCCCTTACGTTTTTTTTTCGTTTTCGGGCGAAAAATTAAGTTTCTCCAATCTTCTCAAAACTCTGGATTATGATAGAGGGCGCGAGACTTTGACCTGAGCGCAAAAATGGAGGCTCTAGACCCTTCCAGAGCTGAGATATCGAAACTCAAAATTTCGACCCGAAAAAAAAAACGACAGTGTTACCCCTTACGTTTTTTTTTCGTTTTCGGGCAAAAAATTAAGTTTCTCCAATCTTCTCAAAACTCTGGATTATGATAGAGGCCGCAAGACTTTGACCTGAGTGCAAAAATGGAGGCTCTAGACCCTTCCAGAGCTGAGATATCGAAACTCAAAATTTCGACCCGAAAAAAAAAACGACAGTGTTACCCCTTACGTTTTTTTTCGTTTTCGGGCGAAAAATCAAGTTTCTCCAATCTTCTCAAAACTCTGGATTATGATAGAGGGCCGCGAGACTTTGACCTGAGTGCAAAAATGGAGGCTCTAGACCCTTCCAGAGCTGAGATATCGAAACTCAAAATTTCGACCCGAAAAAAAAAACGACAGTGTTACCCCTTACGTTTTTTTTCGTTTTTGGGCGAAAAATTAAGTTTCTCCAATCTTCTCAAAACTCTGGATTATGATAGAGGGCGCGAGACTTTGACCTGAGTGCAAAAATGGAGGCTCTAGACCCTTCCAGAGCTGAGATATCGAAACTCAAAATTTCGACCCGAAAAAAAAAACGACAGTGTTACCCCTTACGTTTTTTTTCATTTTGGGCGAAAAATTAAGTTTCTCCAATCTTCTCAAAACTCTGGATTATGATAGAGGGCCGCGAGACTTTGACCTGAGTGCAAAAATGGAGGCTCTAGACCCTTCCAGAGCTGAGATATCGAAACTCAAAATTTCGACCCGAAAAAAAAACGACAGTGTTACCCCTTACGTTTTTTTCGTTTTCGGGCGAAAAATTAAGTTTCTCCAATCTTCTCAAAACTCTGGATTATGATAGAGGGCCATGAGACTTTGACCTGAGTGCAAAAATGGAGGCTCTAGACCCTTCCAGAGCTGAGATATCGAAACTCAAAATTTCGACCCGAAAAAAAAACGACAGTGTTACCCCTTACGTTTTTTTTTTCGGGCGAAAAATTAAGTTTCTCCAATCTTCTCAAAACTCTGGATTATGATAGAGGGCCATGAGACTTTGACCTGAGTGCAAAAATGGAGGCTCTAGACCCTTCCAGAGCTGAGATATCGAAACTCAAAATTCGACCCGAAAAAAAAAACGACAGTGTTACCCCTTACGTTTTTTTTCATTTTCGGGCCAAAAATTAAGTTTCTCCAATCTTCTCAAAACTCTGGATTATGATAGAGGGCCACGAGACTTTGACCTGAGTGCAAAAATGGAGGCTCTAGACCCTTCCAGAGCTGAGATATCGAAACTTAAAAATTCGACCCGAAAAAAAAACGACAGTGTTACCCCTTACGTTTTTTTTCATTTTCGGGCAAAAAATTAAGTTTCTCCAATCTTCTCAAAACTCTGGATTATGATAGAGGGCCACGAGACTTTGACCTGAGTGCAAAAATGGAGGCTCTAGACCCTTCCAGAGCTGAGATATCGAAACTCAAAAATTCGACCCGAAAAAAAAACGACAGTGTTACCCCTTACGTTTTTTTCGTTTTCGTTCGAAAAATTAAGTTTCTCCAATCTTCTCAAAACTCTGGATTATGATAGAGGGCTGTGAAACTTTGACCTGAGTGCAAAAATGGAGGCTCTAGACCCTTCCAGAGCTGAGATATCGAAACTCAAAATTTCGACCCGAAAAAAAAAACGACAGTGTTACCCCTTACGTTTTTTTTTTTTCGGGCGAAAAATTAAGTTTCTCCAATCTTCTCAAAACTCTGGATTATGATAGAGGGCCCGAGACTTTGACCTGAGTGCAAAAATGGAGGCTCTAGACCCTTCCAGAGCTGAGATATCGAAACTCAAAAATTCGACCCGAAAAAAAAACGACAGTGTTACCCCTTACGTTTTTTCGTTTTTGGGCGAAAAATTAAGTTTCTCCAATCTTCTCAAAACTCTGGATTATGATAGAGGGCCCGAGACTTTGACCTGAGTGCAAAAATGGAGGCTCTAGACCCTTCCAGAGCTGAGATATCGAAACTCAAAATTTCGACCCGAAAAAAAAACGACAGTGTTACCCCTTACGTTTTTTTTCGTTTTCGGGCGAAAAATTAAGTTTCTCCAATCTTCTCAAAACTCTGGATTATGATAGAGGGCCGCGAGACTTTGACCTGAGTGCAAAAATGGAGGCTCTAGACCCTTCCAGAGCTGAGATATCGAAACTCAAAATTTCGACCCGAAAAAAAAACGACAGTGTTACCCCTTACGTTTTTTTCGTTTTCGGGCGAAAAATTAAGTTTCTCCAATCTTCTCAAAACTCTGGATTATGATAGAGGGCCATGAGACTTAAACCTGAGTGCAAAAATGGAGGCTCTAGACCCTTCCAGAGCTGAGATATCGAAACTCAAAATTTCGACCCGAAAAAAAAACGACAGTGTTACCCCTTACGTTTTTTTTCGTTTTCGGGCGAAAAATTAAGTTTCTCCAATCTTCTCAAAACTCTGGATTCTGATAGAGGGCCATGAGACTTTGACCTGAGTGCAAAAATGGAGGCTCTAGACCCTTCCAGAGCTGAGATATCGAAACTCAAAAATTCGACCCGAAAAAAAAAACGACAGTGTTACCCCTTACGTTTTTTTTTTTTCGGGCGAAAAATTAAGTTTCCCCAATCTTCTCAAAACTCTGGATTCTGATAGAGGGCCATGAGACTTTGACCTGAGTGCAAAAATGGAGGCTCTAGACCCTTCCAGAGCTGAGATATCGAAACTCAAAAATTCGACCCGAAAAAAAAACGACAGTGTTACCCCTTACGTTTTTTTTTTTTTCGGGCGAAAAATTAAGTTTCTCCAATCTTCTCAAAACTCTGGATTATGATAGAGGGCCTGAGACTTTGACCTGAGTGCAAAAATGGAGGCTCTAGACCCTTCCAGAGCTGAGATATCGAAACTCAAAAATTCGACCCGAAAAAAAAACGACAGTGTTACCCCTTACGTTTTTTTTTCGTTTTCGGGCGAAAAATTAAGTTTCTCCAATCTTCTCAAAACTCTGGATTATGATAGAGGGCCATGAGACTTTGACCTGAGTGCAAAAATGGAGGCTCTAGACCCTTCCAGAGCTGAGATATCGAAACTCAAAATTTCGACCCGAAAAAAAAAACGACAGTGTTACCCCTTACGTTTTTTTTCGTTTTCGGGCGAAAAATTAAGTTTCTCCAATCTTCTCAAAACTCTGGATTATGATAGAGGGCCATGAGACTTTGACCTGAGTGCAAAAATGGAGGCTCTAGACCCTTCCAGAGCTGAGATATCGAAACTCAAAATTTCGACCCGAAAAAAAAAACGACAGTGTTACCCCTTACGTTTTTTTTCGTTTTCGGGCGAAAAATTAAGTTTCTCCAATCTTCTCAAAACTCTGGATTATGATAGAGGGCCGCGAGACTTTGACCTGAGTGCAAAAATGGAGGCTCTAGACCCTTCCAGAGCTGAGATATCGAAACTCAAAATTTCGACCCGAAAAAAAAAACGACAGTGTTACCCCTTACGTTTTTTTTCGTTTTCGGGCGAAAAATTAAGTTTCTCCAATCTTCTCAAAACTCTGGATTATGATAGAGGGCCGTGAGACTTTGACCTGAGTGCAAAAATGGAGGCTCTAGACCCTTCCAGAGCTGAGATATCGAAACTCAAAATTTCGACCCGAAAAAAAAAACGACAGTGTTACCCCTTACGTTTTTTTTTTCGGGCGAAAAATTAAGTTTCTCCAATCTTCTCAAAACTCTGGATTCTGATAGAGGGCCATGAGACTTTGACCTGAGTGCAAAAATGGAGGCTCTAGACCCTTCCAGAGCTGAGATATCGAAACTCAAAATTTCGACCCGAAAAAAAAAACGACAGTGTTACCCCTTACGTTTTTTTCGTTTTCGGGCGAAAAATTAAGTTTCTCCAATCTTCTCAAAACTCTGGATTATGATAGAGGGCCGCGAGACTTTGACCTGAGTGCAAAAATGGAGGCTCTAGACCCTTCCAGAGCTGAGATATCGAAACTCAAAATTTCGACCCGAAAAAAAAACGACAGTGTTACCCCTTACGTTTTTTTTTTTTTCGGGCGAAAAATTAAGTTTCTCCAATCTTCTCAAAACTCTGGATTATGATAGAGGGCCATGAGACTTTGACCTGAGTGCAAAAATGGAGGCTCTAGACCCTTCCAGAGCTGAGATATCGAAACTCAAAATTTCGACCCGAAAAAAAAACGACAGTGTTACCCCTTACGTTTTTTTTTTTTTTCGGGCGAAAAATTAAGTTTCTCCAATCTTCTCAAAACTCTGGATTATGATAGAGGGCCATGAGACTTTGACCTGAGTGCAAAAATGGAGGCTCTAGACCCTTCCAGAGCTGAGATATCGAAACTCAAAATTTCGACCCGAAAAAAAAAACGACAGTGTTACCCCTTACGTTTTTTTTCGTTTTCGGGCGAAAAATTAAGTTTCTCCAATCTTCTCAAAACTCTGGATTATGATAGAGGGCCACGAGACTTTGACCTGAGTGCAAAAATGGAGGCTCTAGACCCTTCCAGAGCTGAGATATCGAAACTCAAAATTTCGACCCGAAAAAAAAACGACAGTGTTACCCCTTACGTTTTTTTTCGTTTTCGGGCGAAAAATTAAGTTTCTCCAATCTTCTCAAAACTCTGGATTATGATAGAGGGCCATGAGACTTTGACCTGAGTGCAAAAATGGAGGCTCTAGACCCTTCCAGAGCTGAGATATCGAAACTCAAAATTTCGACCCGAAAAAAAAACGACAGTGTTACCCCTTACGTTTTTTTCGTTTTCGGGCGAAAAATCAAGTTTCTCCAATCTTCTCAAAACTCTGGATTCTGATAGAGGGCCATGAGACTTTGACCTGAGTGCAAAAATGGAGGCTCTAGACCCTTCCAGAGCTGAGATATCGAAACTCAAAATTTCGACCCGAAAAAAAAAACGACAGTGTTACCCCTTTCGTTTTTTTTCATTTTTGGGCGAAAAATTAAGTTTCTCCAATCTTCTCAAAACTCTGGATTCTGATAGAGGGCCACGAGACTTTGACCTGAGTGCAAAAATGGAGGCTCTAGACCCTTCCAGAGCTGAGATATCGAAACTCAAAAATTCGGCCCGAAAAAAAAACGACAGTGGTACCCCTTACGTTTTTTTTTTCGGGCGAAAAATTAAGTTTCTCCAATCTTCCCCAAACTCTGGTTTCTGATAGAGGGCCATGAGACTTAGACTTGAGTGCAAAAATGGAGGCTCTAGACCCTTCCAGAGCTGAGATATCAAAACTCAAAAATTCGGCCCGAAAAAAAAACGACAGTGTTACCCCTTACGTTTTTTTCGTTTTCGGGCGAAAAATCAAGTTTCTCCAATCTTCTCAAAACTCTGGATTATGATAGAGGGCCTCGAGACTTTGACCTGAGCGCAAAAATGGAGGCTCTAGACCCTTCCAGAGCTGAGATATCGAAACTCAAAATTTCGACCCGAAAAAAAAACGACAGTGTTACCCCTTACGTTTTTTTCCGTTTTCGGGCGAAAAATCAAGTTTCTCCAATCTTCTCAAAACTCTGGATTATGATAGAGGGCCACGAGACTTTGACCTGAGTGCAAAAATGGAGGCTCTAGACCCTTCCAGAGCTGAGATATCGAAATTCAAAATTTCGACCCGAAAAAAAAACGACAGTGTTAACCCTTTCATTTTTTTTTTCATTTTTGGGCGAAAAATTTAGTTTCTCCACTCTTCTCAAAACTCTGGATTCTGATAGAGGGCCACAAGACTTTGACCTGAGTGCAAAAATGGAGGCTCTAGACCCTTCCAGAGCTGAGATATCGAAACTCAAAAATTCGGCCCGAAAAAAAAACGACAGTGTTACCCCTTACGTTTTTTTTCGTTTTCGGGCAAAAAATCAAGTTTCTCCAATCTTCTCAAAACTCTGGATTCTGATAGAGGGCCACGAGACTTTGACCTGAGTGCAAAAATGGAGGCTCTAGACCCTTCCAGAGCTGAGATATCGAAACTCAAAATTTCGACCCGAAAAAAAAACGACAGTGTTACCCCTTACGTTTTTTTTTCGTTTTCGGGCGAAAAATCAAGTTTCTCCAATCTTCTCAAAACTCTGGATTATGATAGAGGGCTGCGAGACTTTGACCTGAGCGCAAAAATGGAGGCTCTAGACCCTTCCAGAGCTGAGATATCGAAACTCAAAATTTCGACCCGAAAAAAAAAACGACAGTGTTACCCCTTACGTTTTTTTTTCGTTTTTGGGCGAAAAATCAAGTTTCTCCAATCTTCTCAAAACTCTGGATTATGATAGAGGGCCGCGAGACTTTGACCTGAGCGCAAAAATGGAGGCTCTAGACCCTTCCAGAGCTGAGATATCGAAACTGAAATATTCGTCCCGAAAAAAAAACCACAGTGGTACCGCTTGCGTTTTTTTTTTTTTTCGGGCGAAAAATTAAGTTTCTCCAATCTTCCCAAAACTCTGGATTCTGATAGAGGGCCATGAGACTTAGACTTGAGTGCAAAAATGGAGTCTCTAGACCCTTCCAGAGCTGAGATATTGAGATCCCATGTAGCATTTATGCCATTATAAATATCTCAATATCTCAGCTCTGGAAGGATCTAGAGACTCCATTTTTGCACTCAGGTCTAAGTCTTTATATTTCCTGCTTTATATTTTGAGGTAAAGTGTGACCAGGATCTGGTTTTGTTGAGATTCACACACTGACTGTGGTGTGTGTGTGTGTGTGCACCTGCTGTCTGGTCTAGTACACAGTAGTGCAGTGCCAGATCAATGCTGTGTGTAATAAGCCCAGCAGTGTTTATGTGCATGAGTGCGTGTTGGTGTTGATTCTGTCCTCTTCACATCCGTTCCTCCACTCCTCCAGCACCTGACTGCCAGCACTCACTTCAGTCCCTAATATGAAGACATGTTGTGATGGATCCGTGTCAATATTGGGATTCTGATAACACCTGGTTTGGCCTATACATCCTTTAACATATCTCAGCTCTGGAAGGGTCTAGAGCCTCCATTTTTGCACTCAGGTCAAAGTCTCGCGGCCCTCTATCAGAATTCAGAGTTTCAAGAAGATCAGAGAAACTCAAAATTTTGACCAAAAAAAAAAAAACGACAGTGGTACCCCTTTCGTTTTTTTTTTTGGGGGGGGGGGGGGGTGAAAAATTAAGTTCCTCCAATCTTCCCAAAACTCTGTATTCTGATAGAGGGCCATGAGACTTGGACCTGAGTGCAAAAATGGAGTCTCTAGACCCTTCCAGAGCTGAGATATTGAGATCCCACGTAGCATTTATGCCATTATAAAAATCTCAATATCTCAGCTCTGGAAGGGTCTAGAGCCTCCATTTTTGCACTCAGGTCAAAGTCTCATGGCCCTCTATCAGAATACAGAGTTTCAAGAATAGGATGGATAGAGGAAAGGATAGATTTTGAAGGAAACCATAAGATTTGCACAATTTTAAAAAATGTTTTGTCAGCTATTGTATTTACACTGCAAAACAAGTAATTAGGCCTATCCGTTTCCATTAAAAATATACTGTATGAACATCATAAAATATATGTTAGCCTTATAGACATAATTGCATTTTTCATTTTAAACATTTAAAAATACTACAGTATTTGGCGAGTGGAAAAGAATGAGAATATCTCGTCTCTGAAAACTTTTCCTGAAATATATTTGATAAAATTTAGCTTTTTCATATAGTTTTTAGTTTTAAAACAAGAAAAGGATACTGAATGATGTTTAGGAATGTAATCTGACGGCACACATGACATTTATAGTCATATATTGTTAAACATGGTATCACATGGGAATATGCATATGGAAATGATATGCAGATTATGTTTTGCTTGGTAAAACTAGGCGTTGTAAGTGCTATATTCTGGGCTTCTTGCGTACACAGAATTAAATGGATGTAAAGTTTTATGCATGTGTTGTATATCTACAATTCTCAGTTAAATTCAGAATCAGTGTTTGACTAATAGGATTATAAATGGCCAACATTGATATAAAATATCTTGAGAAACATGACTGAATATTTAATTGTATTTATTTAACAAAATAATGGCAACGGAAACAAAATTGTGACGAATATAACATTTATCTTCAACATTTTTGAACTGAAATTGTACCATTTTATCCAGACAGAGTGATTTATAGTACATGGATATAATACAGTATTTTGCAGCTCTCTGAATATAATTGTTGTAATTGTAATGTAATTGATGTCATCAAGCTCCAGGAATCATATCAGATACCGAGTCTCACTCTCAGTTTTTGTCCTCGCAGGTTCCCGTCCCTCTCAAGGATAATCGGCGGCGTTTTCTGGCCATGAAGTGGTTGATCACAGAATGCAGAGACAACAAGCACCGCCGCACACACATGTACGAGAAACTCTCGCAGGAGCTGCTGGCCGCCTTCGCTAATGAGGGAAATGTGGTGAAGCGCAAACAAGAACTTCACAAGATGGCCGAAGCCAACCGGGCGTACGCACACTACCGCTGGTGGTAGAGTTAGTTCAGGACTGACGGCATCGGGAGTGTGGATGAGATGAAAAGGACATGAGAAAATCTGTCATCTTGTTTGTCTTTGAATGAAAGTAAATTATAAAAAGTCACATTTCCATTTTTGACCTGGAATTCTTCACAAGAGTCGAACAGTGTGAACGACAACGATCTTAGACATCTCATTACATGTTTATGAGGTTTCGATGGTAAACTTGTGCAAAAAGTGTTTAACATTAAGAAAACTGTCTGAGGAATCAATCAGACTAAAACCAGCTGGACAGGAGCTTATTTTTATACTTTCAAATGCAACTTTTTTTTTTTGCATATCACCTGACTTGATGTTAACATTTCAATCCAGTGGATCTTCATCAGATCAAAATTATGCGAAATAAAAATATAACTCTGAAAACTTACTGGAATGCTTTATTCTTTTATAAGCTTGTTTAAATAGGAAAATGCTTAAGAGTTTGAGGCTTGGTTTCACAGACAGGAGTTTATACGTTTACACGACAATGGTATGCTTAAAATGGAGAAGTTTTTTCTTTGAGTTTTCTCTGTACAGACGACACCATTCAGATGACACAGATCCACGAAAATGACTGAAAAACGCTGTATTCTGCTGGCAGGAACGCTGTATTCTTCTGGCAGGCCACTAGATGGCGATGAAACCATAAGATGAAACACTATAGACTGAACATGACGTCATCGTCTTTTGTTTGTTATTGCTGTTTACATGGAGACCATTTTTGAAAACTTGCACCTTGAAATCTGTTTGCAAAACTTTGCTTTTTCAGGCACCCAAAATGCCGTTGTTGTGTAAACGGACAGCCAAACGCATAAAAAGTTTCAAGTTTTTAGTTGAAAACATTAGTGTAAACAGCCCCTTAGATTAAGCCCGGAATAGCCCTAAATTCAATTAGGCCGTTTAACCCATTCAGACCCTGTGTCCATTACAATGGACATCACATGTCAGCCCCCTTTTTTTAACTTCTGGAGCATTTCACAATGGACAAAAATGGAGGCTCTAGCCCCTTCCAGAGCTGAGATATCGAAACTCAAAATTTCGACCCGAAAAAAAAACGACAGTGTTACCCCTTACGTTTTTTTTCGTTTTCGGGCGAAAAATCAAGTTTCTCCAATCTTCTCAAAACTCTGGATTATGATAGAGGGCCGCGAGACTTTGACCTGAGCGCAAAAATGGAGGCTCTAGACCCTTCCAGAGCTGAGATATCGAAACTCAAAATTTCGACCCGAAAAAAAAAACGACAGTGTTACCCCTTACGTTTTTTTTCATTTTCGGGCGAAAAATTAAGTTTCTCCAATCTTCTCAAAACTCTGGATTATGATAGAGGGCCGCGAGACTTTGACCTGAGTGCAAAAATGGAGGCTCTAGACCCTTCCAGAGCTGAGATATCGAAACTCAAAATTTCGACCCGAAAAAAAAACGACAGTGTTACCCCTTTCGTTTTTTTTTTTTTTGGGCGAAAAATTAAGTTTCTCCAATCTTCTCAAAACTCTGGATTCTGATAGAGGGCCATGAGACTTTGACCTGAGTGCAAAAATGGAGGCTCTAGACCCTTCCAGAGCTGAGATATCGAAACTCAAAATTTCGACCCGAAAAAAAAAACGACAGTGTTACCCCTTACGTTTTTTTTTTTTTCGGGCGAAAAATTAAGTTTCTCCAATCTTCTCAAAACTCTGGATTCTGATAGAGGGCCATGAGACTTAGACCTGAGTGCAAAAATGGAGGCTCTAGACCCTTCCAGAGCTGAGATATCGAAACTCAAAATTTCGACCCGAAAAAAAAACGACAGTGTTACCCCTTACGTTTTTTTTTTTTTCGGGCGAAAAATTAAGTTTCTCCAATCTTCTCAAAACTCTGGATTATGATAGAGGGCCATGAGACTTTGACCTGAGTGCAAAAATGGAGGCTCTAGACCCTTCCAGAGCTGAGATATCGAAACTCAAAATTTCGACCCGAAAAAAAAACGACAGTGTTACCCCTTACGTTTTTTTTTTTTGGGCGAAAAATTAAGTTTCTCCAATCTTCTCAAAACTCTGGATTCTGATAGAGGGCCACGAGACTTTGACCTGAGTGCAAAAATGGAGGCTCTAGACCCTTCCAGAGCTGAGATATCGAAACTCAAAATTTCGACCCGAAAAAAAAACGACAGTGTTACCCCTTACGTTTTTTTTCATTTTTGGGCGAAAAATTAAGTTTCTCCAATCTTCTCAAAACTCTGGATTCTGATAGAGGGCCACGAGACTTTGACCTGAGTGCAAAAATGGAGGCTCTAGACCCTTCCAGAGCTGAGATATCGAAACTCAAAATTTCGACCCGAAAAAAAAAACGACAGTGTTACCCCTTACGTTTTTTTTTTTTTTGGGCGAAAAATTAAGTTTCTCCAATCTTCTCAAAACTCTGGATTATGATAGAGGGCCATGAGACTTTGACCTGAGTGCAAAAATGGAGGCTCTAGACCCTTCCAGAGCTGAGATATCGAAACTCAAAATTTCGACCCGAAAAAAAAAACGACAGTGTTACCCCTTACGTTTTTTTTTTTTTGGGCGAAAAATTAAGTTTCTCCAATCTTCTCAAAACTCTGGATTCTGATAGAGGGCCATGAGACTTTGACCTGAGTGCAAAAATGGAGGCTCTAGACCCTTCCAGAGCTGAGATATCGAAACTCAAAATTTCGACCCGAAAAAAAAACGACAGTGTTACCCCTTACGTTTTTTTTTTTCGGGCGAAAAATTAAGTTTCTCCAATCTTCTCAAAACTCTGGATTATGATAGAGGGCCATGAGACTTTGACCTGAGTGCAAAAATGGAGGCTCTAGACCCTTCCAGAGCTGAGATATCGAAACTCAAAATTTCGACCCGAAAAAAAAACGACAGTGTTACCCCTTACGTTTTTTTTTTTTTGGGCGAAAAATTAAGTTTCTCCAATCTTCTCAAAACTCTGGATTATGATAGAGGGCTGTGAAACTTTGACCTGAGTGCAAAAATGGAGGCTCTAGACCCTTCCAGAGCTGAGATATCGAAACTCAAAATTTTGACCCGAAAAAAAAACGACAGTGTTACCCCTTACGTTTTTTTTTTCATTTTTGGGCGAAAAATTAAGTTTCTCCAATCTTCTCAAAACTCTGGATTCTGATAGAGGGCCATGAGACTTTGACCTGAGTGCAAAAATGGAGGCTCTAGACCCTTCCAGAGCTGAGATATCGAGACTCAAAGTTTCGACCCGAAAAAAAAACGACAGTGTTACCCCTTACGTTTTTTTCTTTTTTGGGCGAAAAATTAAGTTTCTCCAATCTTCTCAAAACTCTGGATTATGATAGAGGGCTGTGAGACTTTGACCTGAGTGCAAAAATGGAGGCTCTAGACCCTTCCAGAGCTGAGATATCGAAACTCAAAATTTCGACCCGAAAAAAAAACGACAGTGTTACCCCTTACGTTTTTTTTTTTTGGGCGAAAAATTAAGTTTCTCCAATCTTCTCAAAACTCTGGATTATGATAGAGGGCCATGAGACTTTGACCTGAGTGCAAAAATGGAGGCTCTAGACCCTTCCAGAGCTGAGATATCGAAACTCAAAATTTCGACCCGAAAAAAAAACGACAGTGTTACCCCTTACGTTTTTTTTTTTTGGGCGAAAAATTAAGTTTCTCCAATCTTCTCAAAACTCTGGATTATGATAGAGGGCCATGAGACTTTGACCTGAGTGCAAAAATGGAGGCTCTAGACCCTTCCAGAGCTGAGATATCGAAACTCAAAATTTCGACCCGAAAAAAAAACGACAGTGTTACCCCTTACGTTTTTTTTTTTTTTGGGCGAAAAATTAAGTTTCTCCAATCTTCTCAAAACTCTGGATTCTGATAGAGGGCCATGAGACTTTGACCTGAGTGCAAAAATGGAGGCTCTAGACCCTTCCAGAGCTGAGATATCGAAACTCAAAATTTCGACCCGAAAAAAAAACGACAGTGTTACCCCTTACGTTTTTTTTTTTTGGGCGAAAAATTAAGTTTCTCCAATCTTCTCAAAACTCTGGATTCTGATAGAGGGCCATGAGACTTTGACCTGAGTGCAAAAATGGAGGCTCTAGACCCTTCCAGAGCTGAGATATGGAAACTCAAAATTTCGACCCGAAAAAAAAACGACAGTGTTACCCCTTACGTTTTTTTTTTTTTGGGCGAAAAATTAAGTTTCTCCAATCTTCTCAAAACTCTGGATTCTGATAGAGGGCCATGAGACTTAGACCTGAGTGCAAAAATGGAGGCTCTAGACCCTTCCAGAGCTGAGATATCGAAACTCAAAATTTCGACCCGAAAAAAAAAACGACAGTGTTACCCCTTACGTTTTTTTTTTTTTGGGCGAAAAATTAAGTTTCTCCAATCTTCTCAAAACTCTGGATTCTGATAGAGGGCCATGAGACTTAGACCTGAGTGCAAAAATGGAGGCTCTAGACCCTTCCAGAGCTGAGATATCGAAACTCAAAAATTCGACCCGAAAAAAAAACGACAGTGGTACCCCTTACGTTTTTTTTTTTCGGGCGAAAAATTAAGTTTCTCCAATCTTCTCAAAACTCTGGATTCTGATAGAGGGCCATGAGACTTAGACCTGAGTGCAAAAATGGAGGCTCTAGACCCTTCCAGAGCTGAGATATCGAAACTCAAAATTCGACCCGAAAAAAAAACGACAGTGTACCCCTTACGTTTTTTTTTTTTGGGCGAAAAATTAAGTTTCTCCAATCTTCTCAAAACTCTGGATTCTGATAGAGGGCCATGAGACTTAGACCTGAGTGCAAAAATGGAGGCTCTAGACCCTTCCAGAGCTGAGATATCGAAACTCAAAAATTCGACCCGAAAAAAAAACGACAGTGTTACCCCTTACGTTTTTTTTTTTTTGGGCGAAAAATTAAGTTTCTCCAATCTTCTCAAAACTCTGGATTCTGATAGAGGGCCATGAGACTTAGACCTGAGTGCAAAAATGGAGGCTCTAGACCCTTCCAGAGCTGAGATATCGAAACTCAAAAATTCGACCCGAAAAAAAAACGACAGTGGTACCCCTTACGTTTTTTTTTTTCGGGCGAAAAATTAAGTTTCTCCAATCTTCTCAAAACTCTGGATTCTGATAGAGGGCCATGAGACTTAGACCTGAGTGCAAAAATGGAGGCTCTAGACCCTTCCAGAGCTGAGATATCGAAACTCAAAATTCGACCCGAAAAAAAAACGACAGTGGTACCCCTTACGTTTTTTTTTTTTGGGCGAAAAATTAAGTTTCTCCAATCTTCTCAAAACTCTGGATTCTGATAGAGGGCCATGAGACTTAGACCTGAGTGCAAAAATGGAGGCTCTAGACCCTTCCAGAGCTGAGATATCGAAACTCAAAATTTCGACCCGAAAAAAAAACGACAGTGTTACCCCTTACGTTTTTTTTTTTTGGGCGAAAAATTAAGTTTCTCCAATCTTCTCAAAACTCTGGATTCTGATAGAGGGCCATGAGACTTTGACCTGAGTGCAAAAATGGAGGCTCTAGACCCTTCCAGAGCTGAGATATCGAAACTCAAAATTTCGACCCGAAAAAAAAACGACAGTGTTACCCCTTACGTTTTTTTTTTTCGGGCGAAAAATTAAGTTTCTCCAATCTTCTCAAAACTCTGGATTCTGATAGAGGGCCACGAGACTTTGACCTGAGTGCAAAAATGGAGGCTCTAGACCCTTCCAGAGCTGAGATATCGAAACTCAAAATTTTGACCCGAAAAAAAAAACGACAGTGTTACCCCTTACGTTTTTTTTTTCATTTTTGGGCGAAAAATTAAGTTTCTCCAATCTTCTCAAAACTCTGGATTCTGATAGAGGGCCATGAGACTTTGACCTGAGTGCAAAAATGGAGGCTCTAGACCCTTCCAGAGCTGAGATATCGAAACTCAAAATTTCGACCCGAAAAAAAAACGACAGTGTTACCCCTTACGTTTTTTTTTTTGGGCGAAAAATTAAGTTTCTCCAATCTTCTCAAAACTCTGGATTCTGATAGAGGGCCATGAGACTTAGACCTGAGTGCAAAAATGGAGGCTCTAGACCCTTCCAGAGCTGAGATATCGAAACTCAAAATTTCGACCCGAAAAAAAAAACGACAGTGTACCCCTTACGTTTTTTTTTTTTTGGGCGAAAAATTAAGTTTCTCCAATCTTCTCAAAACTCTGGATTCTGATAGAGGGCCATGAGACTTAGACCTGAGTGCAAAAATGGAGGCTCTAGACCCTTCCAGAGCTGAGATATCGAAACTCAAAATTTCGACCCGAAAAAAAAACGACAGTGTTACCCCTTACGTTTTTTTTTTTTTGGGCGAAAAATTAAGTTTCTCCAATCTTCTCAAAACTCTGGATTCTGATAGAGGGCCATGAGACTTAGACCTGAGTGCAAAAATGGAGGCTCTAGACCCTTCCAGAGCTGAGATATCGAAACTCAAAAATTCGACCCGAAAAAAAAACGACAGTGGTACCCCTTACGTTTTTTTTTTTTGGGCGAAAAATTAAGTTTCTCCAATCTTCTCAAAACTCTGGATTCTGATAGAGGGCCATGAGACTTAGACCTGAGTGCAAAAATGGAGGCTCTAGACCCTTCCAGAGCTGAGATATCGAAACTCAAAATTTCGACCCGAAAAAAAAAACGACAGTGGTACCCCTTACGTTTTTTTTTTTTGGGCGAAAAATTAAGTTTCTCCAATCTTCTCAAAACTCTGGATTCTGATAGAGGGCCATGAGACTTAGACCTGAGTGCAAAAATGGAGGCTCTAGACCCTTCCAGAGCTGAGATATCGAAACTCAAAAATTTCGACCCGAAAAAAAAACGACAGTGGTACCCCTTACGTTTTTTTTTTTTTGGGCGAAAAATTAAGTTTCTCCAATCTTCTCAAAACTCTGGATTCTGATAGAGGGCCATGAGACTTAGACCTGAGTGCAAAAATGGAGGCTCTAGACCCTTCCAGAGCTGAGATATCGAAACTCAAAAATTCGACCCGAAAAAAAAACGACAGTGGTACCCCTTACGTTTTTTTTTTTTCGGGCGAAAAATTAAGTTTCTCCAATCTTCTCAAAACTCTGGATTCTGATAGAGGGCCATGAGACTTAGACCTGAGTGCAAAAATGGAGGCTCTAGACCCTTCCAGAGCTGAGATATCGAAACTCAAAAATTCGACCCGAAAAAAAAAACGACAGTGGTACCCCTTACGTTTTTTTTTTTTGGGCGAAAAATTAAGTTTCTCCAATCTTCTCAAAACTCTGGATTCTGATAGAGGGCCATGAGACTTAGACCTGAGTGCAAAAATGGAGGCTCTAGACCCTTCCAGAGCTGAGATATCGAAACTCAAAATTTCGACCCGAAAAAAAAACGACAGTGGTACCCCTTACGTTTTTTTTTTTTGGGCGAAAAATTAAGTTTCTCCAATCTTCTCAAAACTCTGGATTCTGATAGAGGGCCATGAGACTTAGACCTGAGTGCAAAAATGGAGGCTCTAGACCCTTCCAGAGCTGAGATATCGAAACTCAAAATTTCGACCCGAAAAAAAAAACGACAGTGGTACCCCTTACGTTTTTTTTTTTGGGCGAAAAATTAAGTTTCTCCAATCTTCTCAAAACTCTGGATTCTGATAGAGGGCCATGAGACTTAGACCTGAGTGCAAAAATGGAGGCTCTAGACCCTTCCAGAGCTGAGATATCGAAACTCAAAAATTCGACCCGAAAAAAAAACGACAGTGGTACCCCTTACGTTTTTTTTTTTGGGCGAAAAATTAAGTTTCTCCAATCTTCTCAAAACTCTGGATTCTGATAGAGGGCCATGAGACTTAGACCTGAGTGCAAAAATGGAGGCTCTAGACCCTTCCAGAGCTGAGATATCGAAACTCAAAATTCGACCCGAAAAAAAAACGACAGTGGTACCCCTTACGTTTTTTTTTTTGGGCGAAAAATTAAGTTTCTCCAATCTTCTCAAAACTCTGGATTCTGATAGAGGGCCATGAGACTTAGACCTGAGTGCAAAAATGGAGGCTCTAGACCCTTCCAGAGCTGAGATATCGAAACTCAAAAATTCGACCCGAAAAAAAAACGACAGTGGTACCCCTTACGTTTTTTTTTTTCGGGCGAAAAATTAAGTTTCTCCAATCTTCTCAAAACTCTGGATTCTGATAGAGGGCCATGAGACTTAGACCTGAGTGCAAAAATGGAGGCTCTAGACCCTTCCAGAGCTGAGATATCGAAACTCAAAAATTCGACCCGAAAAAAAAAACGACAGTGGTACCCCTTACGTTTTTTTTTTTTTGGGCGAAAAATTAAGTTTCTCCAATCTTCTCAAAACTCTGGATTCTGATAGAGGGCCATGAGACTTAGACCTGAGTGCAAAAATGGAGGCTCTAGACCCTTCCAGAGCTGAGATATCGAAACTCAAAAATTCGACCCGAAAAAAAAAACGACAGTGGTACCCCTTACGTTTTTTTTTTTTGGGCGAAAAATTAAGTTTCTCCAATCTTCTCAAAACTCTGGATTCTGATAGAGGGCCATGAGACTTAGACCTGAGTGCAAAAATGGAGGCTCTAGACCCTTCCAGAGCTGAGATATCGAAACTCAAAAATTCGACCCGAAAAAAAAAACGACAGTGGTACCCCTTACGTTTTTTTTTTTGGGCGAAAAATTAAGTTTCTCCAATCTTCTCAAAACTCTGGATTCTGATAGAGGGCCATGAGACTTAGACCTGAGTGCAAAAATGGAGGCTCTAGACCCTTCCAGAGCTGAGATATCGAAACTCAAAATTCGACCCGAAAAAAAAACGACAGTGGTACCCCTTACGTTTTTTTTTTTTGGGCGAAAAATTAAGTTTCTCCAATCTTCTCAAAACTCTGGATTCTGATAGAGGGCCATGAGACTTAGACCTGAGTGCAAAAATGGAGGCTCTAGACCCTTCCAGAGCTGAGATATCGAAACTCAAAATTTCGACCCGAAAAAAAAAACGACAGTGGTACCCCTTACGTTTTTTTTTTTTGGGCGAAAAATTAAGTTTCTCCAATCTTCTCAAAACTCTGGATTCTGATAGAGGGCCATGAGACTTAGACCTGAGTGCAAAAATGGAGGCTCTAGACCCTTCCAGAGCTGAGATATCGAAACTCAAAATTTCGACCCGAAAAAAAAACGACAGTGGTACCCCTTACGTTTTTTTTTTTTGGGCGAAAAATTAAGTTTCTCCAATCTTCTCAAAACTCTGGATTCTGATAGAGGGCCATGAGACTTAGACCTGAGTGCAAAAATGGAGGCTCTAGACCCTTCCAGAGCTGAGATATCGAAACTCAAAAATTTCGACCCGAAAAAAAAAACGACAGTGGTACCCCTTACGTTTTTTTTTTTTGGGCGAAAAATTAAGTTTCTCCAATCTTCTCAAAACTCTGGATTCTGATAGAGGGCCATGAGACTTAGACCTGAGTGCAAAAATGGAGGCTCTAGACCCTTCCAGAGCTGAGATATCGAAACTCAAAATTTCGACCCGAAAAAAAAAACGACAGTGGTACCCCTTACGTTTTTTTTTTTTTGGGCGAAAAATTAAGTTTCTCCAATCTTCTCAAAACTCTGGATTCTGATAGAGGGCCATGAGACTTTGACCTGAGTGCAAAAATGGAGGCTCTAGCCCCTTCCAGAGCTGAGATATCGAAACTCAAAAATTCGGCCCGAAAAAAAAACGACAGTGGTACCCCTTACGTTTTTTTTTTCGGGCGAAAAATTAAGTTTCTCCAATCTTCCCAAAACTCTGGATTCTGATAGAGGGCCATGAGACTTAGACCTGAGTGCAAAAATGGAGGCTCTAGACCCTTCCAGAGCTGAGATATCGAAACTCAAAAATTCGACCCGAAAAAAAAAACGACAGTGGTACCCCTTACGTTTTTTTTTTTTGGGCGAAAAATTAAGTTTCTCCAATCTTCTCAAAACTCTGGATTCTGATAGAGGGCCATGAGACTTAGACCTGAGTGCAAAAATGGAGGCTCTAGACCCTTCCAGAGCTGAGATATCGAAACTCAAAATTTCGACCCGAAAAAAAAACGACAGTGTTACCCCTTACGTTTTTTTTTTTCGGGCGAAAAATTAAGTTTCTCCAATCTTCTCAAAACTCTGGATTCTGATAGAGGGCCATGAGACTTTGACCTGAGTGCAAAAATGGAGGCTCTAGACCCTTCCAGAGCTGAGATATCGAAACTCAAAATTTCGACCCGAAAAAAAAAACGACAGTGTTACCCCTTACGTTTTTTTTTTTCGGGCGAAAAATTAAGTTTCTCCAATCTTCTCAAAACTCTGGATTCTGATAGAGGGCCATGAGACTTTGACCTGAGTGCAAAAATGGAGGCTCTAGACCCTTCCAGAGCTGAGATATCGAAACTCAAAATTTCGACCCGAAAAAAAAACGACAGTGTTACCCCTTACGTTTTTTTTCGTTTTCGGCGAAAAAATAAGTTTCTCCAATCTTCTCAAAACTCTGGATTATGATAGAGGGCCATGAGACTTGACCTGAGTGCAAAAATGGAGGCTCTAGCCCTTCCAGAGCTGAGATATCGAAACTCAAAATTTCGACCCGAAAAAAAAAACGACAGTGTTACCCCTTACGTTTTTTTTTTTTCGGGCGAAAAATAAGTTTCTCCAATCTTCTCAAAACTCTGGATTATGATAGAGGGCCATGAGACTTAGACCTGAGTGCAAAAATGGAGGCTCTAGACCCTTCCAGAGCTGAGATATCGAAACTCAAAATTTCGACCCGAAAAAAAAACGACAGTGTTACCCCCTTACGTTTTTTTTTTTCGTTTGGGCGAAAAATTAAGTTTCTCCAATCTTCTCAAAACTCTGGATTCTGATAGAGGGCCATGAGACTTTGACCTGAGTGCAAAAATGGAGGCTCTAGCCCCTTCCAGAGCTGAGATATCGAAACTCAAAAATTCGGCCCGAAAAAAAAACGACAGTGGTACCCCTTACGTTTTTTTTTTCGGGCGAAAAATTAAGTTTCTCCAATCTTCCCAAAACTCTGGATTCTGATAGAGGGCCATGAGACTTAGACCTGAGTGCAAAAATGGAGGCTCTAGACCCTTCCAGAGCTGAGATATCGAAACTCAAAATTCGGCCCGAAAAAAAACGACAGTGGTTACCCCTTACGTTTTTTTTTTTTCGGGCGAAAAAATAAGTTTCTCCAATCTTCTCAAAACTCTGGATTCTGATAGAGGGCCTGAGACTTTGACCTGAGTGCAAAAATGGAGGCTCTAGACCCTTCCAGAGCTGAGATATCGAAACTCAAAAATTCGGCCCGAAAAAAAAAACGACAGTGGTACCCCTTACGTTTTTTTCGTTTCGGGCGAAAAATTAAGTTTCTCCAATCTTCTCAAAACTCTGGATTCTGATAGAGGGCCATGAGACTTTGACCTGAGTGCAAAAATGGAGGCTCTAGACCCTTCCAGAGCTGAGATATCGAAACTCAAAAATTTCGACCCGAAAAAAAAACGACAGTGTTACCCCTTACGTTTTTTTTTTTTCGGGCGAAAAAATTAGTTTCTCCAATCTTCTCAAAACTCTGGATTCTGATAGAGGGCCATGAAGACTTTGACCTGAGTGCAAAAATGGAGGCTCTAGCCCCTTCCAGAGCTGAGATATCGAAACTCAAAAATTCGGCCCGAAAAAAAAACGACAGTGGTACCCCTTACGTTTTTTTTTTCGGGCGAAAATTAAGTTTCTCACTTCCAAAACTCTGGATTCTGATAGAGGGCCATGAGACTTAGACCTGAGTGCAAAAATGGAGGCTCTAGACCCTTCCAGAGCTGAGATATCGAAACTCAAAAATTTCAACCCGAAAAAAAAA
>NW_024121284.1:182052-236280 GCF_016745375.1 Pimephales promelas
TGTGAACCGAGGAGCCGTCGTAAGATCATTTAAAAGGCTTTTATGAGGTGGTGAGGATGGGAAAATCTTACATGTCTGTACAAATTTTTGCCCGTCGATAAAATGATTGTTATCTGTGGTTGTATATGGGTTGTGGCAATAATAATAGCCTTAATAATAAAAAAGAAGCTCGCAGCAACATATGGGAAAAAAAAGAACTAGTTCATTTTAAATTGTGAATTGAACCTTGAACTAGTTCATGTAATGGTTGATAAAAAGGTTGCTTTGATATGTGCAAAGTCAGAATTTGCCTGAGACACTATACATGTGTAGAAAGAATTATTTGTATTTCAAAAGCAGTAATTGTTTTTCTAAGTATAATAAAAGGAAATGTGCTTTTGGAAAAAAACAACAACAATATAATAGTGTTGTATAAAGAAAATATAAAAAGCAAATATGACTATCATCAAACAAGATGTTGTGTATAAAGAAAAGACAAAGAAAGTTTGTAAAATTAACTTGAACTGTCAGAAGGACAGCTCATGAAGAACCAATCAAGTACAGAAAGGAATGTTCAAATTCAGAGGAACAGTTCAGAGGAAACATTAATAATAAAGATTGAGAAGATTGGATCAGTTGTGCTCCATTTTTGGAATACTTAAATACATTTTTTTTATTTTTTGGAATACTTGATGCGGCCCGGCCTGACCCAGACTCTATCTCCAGCGGCCCCCAGTTCATTTGAGTTTGAGACCCCTGCTCTAGACCCTTCCAGAACTGAGATATCGAAACTCAGAATTTCGACCAGAAAAAAAAAAACGACAGTGTTACCCCTTACGTTTTTTTTGGGGGGCGAAAAATTAAGTATCCCCAATCTTCTCAAAACTCTGGATTCTGATAGAGGGCCATGAGACTTACACCTGAGTGCAAAAATGGAGGCTCTAGACCCTTCCAGGGCTGAGATATTGAGATATTTAAAATGGCATGAATGCTATGTGGGATCTCAATATCTCGGCTCTGGAAGGGTCTAGAGCCTCCATTTTTGCACTCAAGTCTAAGTCTCATGGCCCTCTATCAGAATCCTGAGTTTTGAGAAGATTGGAGAAACTTTATTTCTTGCCCAGAAAAAAAAAAAACGAAAGGGGCACCACTGTCGTTTTGGTCGAAATTTTGAGTTTCTCTGATCTTCTTGAAACTCTGGATTCTAATACAGGGCCATGAGACTTAGACCTGAGTGGAGAAATGGAGGCTCTAGACCCTTCCAGAGCTGAGATATCAAGATATGTATAATGGCATAAATGCTACGTGGGATCTCAATATATCGGCTCTGGAAGGGTCTAGAGCCTCCATTTTTGCACTCAAGTCTAAGTCTCATAACCCTCTATCAGAATCCAGAGTTTCAAGAAGATCAGAGAAACTCAAAATTTCGACCCAAAAAAAAAAACGACAGTGGTACCCCTTTCGTTTTTTTTTTTTTTTTTTTTTTTTTTTCGAGCGAGAAATTAAGTTTCTCCAATCTTCTCAAAACTCTGGATTCTGATAGAGGGCCATGAGACTTAGACTTGAGTGCAAAAATGGAAGCTCTAGACCCTTCCAGAGCTGAGATATTGAGATCCCACGTAGCATTTATGCCATCATAAATATCTCAATATCTCAGCTCTGGAAGGGTCTAGATCCTCCATTTTTGCACTCAGGTCCAAGTCTTTATATTTTGGAGTGAAGTGTGACCAGGATCTGGTTTTGTTGAGATTCACACACTGACTGTGGTGTGTGTGTGTGTGTGTGTTTTGCATGTGCACCTGCTGTCTGGTCTAGTACACAGTAGTGCAGTGCCAGAACAGTGCTGTGTGTAATAAGCCCAGCAGTGTTCATGTGGATGAGTGCGTGTTAGCGCTGATCGTGTCCTCTTCACATCCGTTCCTCCACTCCTCAAGCACCTGACTGCCAACACTCACTTCAGTCCCTAATATGAAGACATGTTGTTATGGATCCGTGTCAATATCGGGATTCTGATAACACCTGGTTTGGCCTATACATCCTTTAACATATCTCAGCTCTGGAAGGGTCTAGAGCCTCCATTTTTGCACTCAGGTCTAAGTCTTATGGCCCTCTATCAGAATCCAGACTTTCAAGAAGATCAGAGAAACTCAAAATTTCGACCAAAAAAAAACCCGACAGTGGTACCCCTTTCGTTTTTTTTTTTGTTTTTTCGGGGCGAGAAATTAAGTTTCACCAATCTTCTCAAAACTCTGGATTCTGATAGAGGGCCATGAGACTTAGACTTGAGTGCAAAAATGGAGGCTTTAGACCTTTCCAGAGCCTAGATACCCACGTAGCATTTATGCCATTATAAATATCTCAATATCTCAGCTCTGGAAGGGTCTAGAGCCTCCATTTTTGCACTCAGGTCTAAGTCTTTATATTTCCTGCTTTATATTTTGGGGTGAAGTGTGACCAGGATCTGGTTTTGTTGAGATTCACACACTGACTGTGGTGTGTGTGTGTGTGTGTGTGTGTGTGTGTGTGGTGTGCGTGTGCACCTGGTGTCTGGTCTAGTACACAGTAGTGCAGTGCCAGATCAGTGCTGTGTGTAATAAGCCCAGCAGTGTTTATGTGGATGAGTGCGTGTTGGCGCTGATTGTGTCCTCTTCACATCCGTTCCTCCACTCCTCAAGCACCTGACTGCCAACACTTACTTCAGTCCCTATTATGATGACATGTTGTGATGGATCCGTGTCAATATTGGGATTCTGATAACACCTGGTTTGGCCTATACATCCTTTAACATATCTCAGCTCTGGAAGGGTCTAGAGCCTCCATTTTTGCACTCAGGTCTAAGTCTCATGGCCCTCTATCAGAATCCAGACTTTCAAGAAGATCAGAGAAACTCAAAATTTCGACCAAAAATGAAAACGACAGTGAACCCCTTTCGTTTTTTTTTTTGTTTGTTTGTTTGTTTTTTTGGGGCAAGAAATTAAGTTTCTCAAATCTTCTCAAAACCCTGGATTCCGATAGAAGGCCATGAGACTTAGACTTGAGTGCAAAAATGGAGGCTCTAGACCTTTCCAGAGCCGAGATATTGAGATCCCATGTAGCATTTATGCCATTATAATTATCTCAATATCTCAGCTCTGGAAGGGTCTTGAGCCTCCATTTTTGCACTCAGGTCTAAGTCTCATGGCCCTCTATCATAATCCAGAGTTTCAAGAAGATCAGAGAAACTCAAAATTTCGACCAAAAAAAACAAAAAAAAAACGACAGTGGTACCTCTTTCGTTTTTTTTTTTTTTTTTTCGGGGCGAGAAATTAAGTTTCTCCAATCTTCTCAAAACTCTGGATTCTGATAGAGGGCCATGAGACTTACACTTGAGTGCAAAAATGGAGGCTCTAGGTCCAGAGTACACCGAGCCGTCACTCATTAGGCGCGTTTCCATTACAGATTTGTGCAAAACTTTTGTGATATTTTCCAAATGTCGATAAAAAACTATTGCGAAATGACGGTGTTTCCATTAACCGATGATATCGGTCTTTTTTTTCCTCTCACGATAAGTCATTCCAAAAATCATGGCAACGGACTTTGGTAGGTTTATAACCTATTTCACAGCCATGCACCGAACTAGACATTATTATTGTTAATGGAAGGAAGGAGACATGGTGTGTTATCCAAGCATTAATGGCAGGGAAAGACACGGAGTTCCTGGGTGTTTCTCCCTTATTTCTGCTTCGATGTCTTGATGGCATTTATCTGAGGTTTAGAGAGGCTATTCCTGTAATTATTGTTTCTTTTTTTTTTTTTTAAATGAATTTAATAAAGAACCCTATCTCATATTATGTCCAAACGGTCGTTGCAAAACAAAAAATGAACGGTTGTTGTATTTTTAAAACGCAAAGTTGAACACCAACATTTTAGCTATATCGCTATATAGCCTACATCTCAACGAATTTTCAGATATTTGTTTATGACTTTTTGCCCCCTTTAAAACATTTAAAATATTCATAAATTAATATGGGAAAAAATTTGGATTTTACTGGTTTCTAAGGCCAAATTAGAACCTGGATATCTATGATATTTTTCCTGCAGTGCTGTATAGGTGAGTTATTATAAATGCGTCTGAAAAAATAACGAGCTAAAAACATAATCTCCGGATGCACCTTTAGAGAGAGCTGCCCCTTTCATACGGATTAAATAATCAGAATGTATTAGCTTACGATTCAAATTTGTTCTTTTTAAAGCGGACATTTAAAGCTTTAGTCTATAAAGGCTTTTGTTTCAGTTCTCGTGCTCCAGTTTATGAAGATCATAAAGCGCGCCTGATTGTTTTATTTTATTTTACAAAAGCACAATGTTTTCTTGTTATTGTGACATTACGCAAATTAAAGTAGTTGCGAATAATGTATTATTATTTTCTGTATAACCAGAAATGATAGAGTATTTTAAGTTGATTCCACTGTTGATGGGAAAATGAAAGTGTTCACGGCGCGCCCGCGCCCGTCTGCCATCCAGTACTAATAGGCTAATGATGATAATTATTATTATTATTTGTGGACACGGACCTAAAACACACTCCGTCTTCTAAGTCAGGTGAATGTAAATGCACAAAATCTGTTTCCATTGCAGTTTTGCGAAAAAGTCCTTTTTCGAATTGCCTGAAAAATCTCCTCATGCGAGCGTAAAAACTTTTTGCGGTAAACTGGAGTTTTTGCGCAATTGACGTGTTTCCATTGAGCGTATTTTCATTTTGCAATTTCAATTTGCGCAAATTGAAGGGTAATGGAAACGCAGCTATTGACTGATCGTACGCTTCTGGTAGGGATGCAGACTCATAGTAATGAGTGGAAGTAAGAGGTTGGCAGGGAGGATGAGAAGCCAGTCTTTGCCAGGTTGAGCTGCAGGTGTGCTAACGGTTTGTTAGACTTCGGAATTATTAAAGTCAACTAATGAGGTTTGAATATAAATGTGTGTTGCATATAATTTCTTCCATAATTCTAATATGAGATTTTTTTTTTATTGAATTTGATTGTTTACTTTAGTTTACTTGTTCTAATATGACCCAATAAATATAGTGATTGTATGCTTTGCAGGTTCACACTAACCATGCCTTCCTACAACCACAAAGTGCTGTTGCAACCCGGTATCACGACAATACGTGACATAATCACGTTGGTCCACTTTGGAAAACGTGTCACGGTTTAACCCCCTCAAACGTGAAACTTCCACGTTTGCGTTAACACGTTTCAGAGTGGAGAGACACCCGGATGTTGACCTATTCTACACGCAATCGCCTCTGCCATAACGACCTATTGGTTTTCATTAAACCGAGAAAAATGGAATTTTGAAAAAAAGTATTATTTTCAAGGTCAAAAGGATTCATTTGCCTTGATCCAGGCCGAAAAAAAACGTCTAAATGTCATGTTTTAATGAAGTAGCCTAATGAGTAAAACGTCTATTTTTCCGGTGTCCCTACTCGTTTAAACAAAAGGTGTGCTAAAACAATGTATTACATCGACGACGTTAAACAATCCAAAGCAGTGATAGGCAACATTTACAGGTGATTTAACCATTGAAGACACAGACCTAGCTTGGCTCCACACACACCCATTCAGTAGGCTATAGGATACAGAGAAGACCAACCTAGCTGAAGAACGCATACGCGTTTCTTCTTCTCCTTCTTCTTCTTTTAGAGTTTAGCTGGCGGATGGACATACGCGTTTCTCCGCTTCTGCTCTTTCTTTTCAGCAGTGGACGCATGTCATATAGTACAGTTCATTTGGTGCATCACACCACAAGGGGGCATCCTAACATAAAAACACTCCATCCAGCTATTTTCAAGATCAAATAGCCCAATTACATGTTTTTAATGCACAAATAAATAAAAGAATTCCCTTGGCTGATAAACAAAAAGTTAGTGCTAAAATATTTTAACCTTGCCTTAGCTAAAATCTGAGAAATGGAAAAGAAATATTAGAAATAGAATCAAAAAGAAATAACAATATTACTGAAAATATATTGTTTACTCAAAACTTAACACTTATACCATTCATTCCTTAGTTAAAAATCACATTTCCAAATGTTCTTAAGCAGCTTTCAGTGCTGACTTTCATCCACACTCATTTCTCACAGAACCTAAATTTGTTGTCTTTTCTTATACATTTCCTCAACACAAGTGTGCTGCATGATTTCCTATTGCTACTTATGACTATGGGTGTAAGTGAATATGATTTTTTACCAAGGTTAAGATTGCTAAGACCTCAGACTCCTGATAATGGTGCATTCTGGCAGATGATTAAGCCCTCTGACATTAGTAGTCTGATAAGCATCTGTCTCTCCCTTACACCATACACATTCTCATTTACACTTACATATGCAGAATTTTGGTATGGATTACACTTCTTTATTTGATCTTGTATATGCTAAAAAAAAATAAAAAAAAAACATCAAATATAGCTGCAGGCCCAATGCGGTGGCACCGCAACCCCGTTGCCTTTAGTAACAACCCAGTGGCACTGCCACCCAGGTGCCTTTAGGGTTACTGTGCATGACAGGTAATAACTTAATTGTTGAGAAGATGTGTGCTGTAGAGCTTGCATTGGTGTGAGCTCTGCGAAAGTGTGCACTGAGGGCACATATCAACCACAAATTATGCGTAAGCAACCTTCTGAAAAATGAGACACCTTACAGTGTTATGGACTTAATGGAGACATGAAATAAGTACACAAGATTGAAAGTTATATGAGGTGTTCCAGTTCGCAACAAATGTCTGCAAACTGGAACGAAACAGAGACCAGGAGCTCCTCACTATCCGCGCTGATGCTGAGAACGTTCACCAGCTTTTTGGAACGGTATGCGCGTTTACATGTTTTCGACGTGTACGTTACACGTCTCATTCTGACATCATGTGTCTCTCCAGGATCTTTACGGGTTGTGTACGCACTCACAGATCCCGGCAAATCACTGGCAGTGTGAATGAACCGAAATCAAACAATCCCGGGACAAATGCCGGGTCACAATATATAAATGCCAAGAACAATTTACAAGTTTTGTATCTGTCGGTAAAACTAACTAAGTTATAACACACTTTATGTGTCATTTTTTAGTCATAAAATTAATTTACATGGCACGGCCAAACCATTCGATGTATCAAAAAACCACAATTTAGCATCCTCAATGTCTTGAATCATGCACACCGAGTTTGGTGGTAATTGAACGAATTTCCTAGGAGGAATACATCAAATTACAAAGCATGTGTTTACCAAACAACCCATAATAGCCGACGTCCTGTTGGGCTGGTGTGAAACTTAGAGCACGAAAGTTGTTTGGCCTGATGAGATTTATAAGATTACTGAGTTTCATATTAATTCATGCAAGCGTATTTGATATATGGATCAAGTTTTCAGACCCTGTTCAAGGGGGCACTGTTGAGCCCCCGTGCCACTAGCTTCAGGCCTGATGGCCGTGGGTTCTGACCTGTGTGCAAAGTGTCAAGAGTTTTCGAGCATGTTAAGGCCCCCAAAAATGCCAAAGAAGTCGCACACAGAAAATAAAGGGTTAAACCTGCAGGCCCCCCTCCTCTCACTCACACACACAGACACTGAGAGACTGGCAAAATTCTGAGATTTTTTCTACATTCAAACCATAATTTCTGACTTCCTGTTGGTCAGAGCTAATGACTGTAAATTAGAAAGTTGTCCGGCTTGAGGAGTACAATATATATACAGATTTTTGTAACTCTAGATAAAACTAAGAACCCGACTTTTCTCAAAAGGTGGTGCTACTGAGCCCCTCACCATGCCTGTTTCTGAAACTTTGCACATGTCTACGGGCTAATAAATGTCATGTGTCTAGTGAGTTTCATGCAATTTCAAGCATGCTAAGAGTCTCAAAAGTATCCAAAAATAATTAAAGTTTGATGCGTTGCCATGGCAACAGTATTTAAGATATCAATAATCCTTTCACAGGTCTACATCTGGCCTGTGTTTACATTATTCACATAAAGTTTGAAGCAAATCGAGTAAAAATATGAAGGTGATTTTAAAGCATTTTGAAAGTCACACACTTCCTGCTGCCAGTTGGTGGCTCTATAACTTTGTAACAAGTTTCATATTATTACATGCAAGCGCTGGGGCGCTGTTGAGCCCCACTGCCACGCCCAGGTACCAGCTTCAGCCCGGCCCTGTGTGCAGTTTTCGAGCATGTTAAGGGCCCCAAAATGTAGTAAAATAATAATCCCAAGGAAACCAATAGGGCCTTTGCCTTTTCAAGGCTACAAGAATCATTCATTACAGCCAAGGATTTCATCAATGGTCAAATGAATGTGGCTATTAATGACCAAACAACAGTAAATAAATATTGTTTGTCAAAGACACTAATATATTCTTTTAAGTGCACAATAAATACTGTATAGGTTATTACATATGAAGCAATGTAAAAATATAAAATGTTAAAGTGTAAGTCATTCTCCCTCAGTGCTAACAGCTCTGTGGTACAGCGATCTGTCAGTTTGATTGACAGCTAGGCTGATTCAGGGTTTTTGTCCCCATAGTCACCATGTGGTGTAACATTCAGCTAGTCTGACAATATACTATCTAAGACAAGATCCAGTAACATGATTTATCTGGGTTATATTGGGCTCTAGCATGCTTCCGAAGCAAAAACATACGAGGTAAGGTGGAGATACGCTATGTAAATTCCACAGACCCATGACATTTTCTTTGCCGTTGGCTTGTTTTATATATTCGAAGTCGATAGGCTTTCTAAGAAAAACAGTAAATAATAAAAATAAAAAGAAACAATATAAAACATGTTAAAAATTGCACCCTTACTAGTTAAAATGTACGCCAAGTCCTACTATAGTTGTACTTTGCAGCTCAACCTATTTCTGTCTCTTCCTACTTTTCTTACACACTCTCTTAGATACACTCAGTGGGGACATGTGACTTTGCATCATGTGCTAATTAGCTCAGACAGGCCTCTGAAGAGAGCCAGAGACTGCTGAGTGAGACAGCAGCACAGCCAAAGCCAGGCCACTTGCCCATGTGTAGTTTTCACTCCCATTTCAACAAATTGAACAAATGTTGCATACAGTACCTTTTTCGTAAAGCAACATTATCAGCCTTGAGGTTCTGCTGCTATTGTTATGATTTCATTCAAATGTTTTTATTTTAAATTAATGCCTCTTTTCACATATGCGGTTTGCACTAAGGCTACATTGAAGCCATAATGAACCTCACTCTTTTTAGAAACATCTTTCCACACTGTCATATTGTGTATTCAGAACTAAATTAGAATGAGGTGTGAATACATTCATAGTCTTGCTACTGTACGTGCAAACTAAATGCTTATTTCCTCCATCAAAGGAACACCTTGTTCCCAGCAGCAAGCAACTAACTGAAACCTCACAGATTGCATCCACTTAAAACTTAATCAGAGAGAACATTAAAATAGTAACTTAGCCCAAATATATCCATTTGTACAGTTCATATGTATTTGGCTTGTAGCCTAAAGGGCTTCCAGTCATGGCACATTAACTGCCATAAAGTCATTTCGTTCTCAGTTAATTTGCCTGAGTTTGTTCTTCTCGTTTTTAAGCATGCTCACGCCGCCCGCCCACTGCTTGTTATTTACTTTATTTCATATTTACCCATCATTCTCCTCTTGCTTCGGGCCACTGTAGCAGCTGCAGAGTCCTAATTATATCAGATTCATGTGTGCGCTGAGGTGAGCAAAACAAAGTTGACCTTTTCAGGTATGCACTCAACATGCTTTTAAGGCTCAAGGGAAGAAAGTAAATAGGTGTAGATGATATTTGATCATCAATAGCTGTTTTTTCAATAGCTAAAGCTGATTTGAAACAATATGTATTGTGAAAAGCGCCTTTGAATTGATTAACCTGACAATGGATCTATTTTGAGACAATCGACAATTAATTTTTAATTATAATTCTTGTGATTGGTTATTGATGGTACAGTTGTTCATTGTATTCAATCGTTCATACAGAACATTTGCAACTCATTCCCTTTTGGGTAGTTTCATAATTTGTAGCTGATTCACTATCATGTTTCATGATTAGTTATTAAAATTATATTCCCTGTATCTGAGCTAATAGGAATATCACAGTTTCCCTACAGTGGTGAGAAGTTTCATAGCTCATTGAGTGAGGGTATTTTCTGAAAGAAAAATCAGTAGACAGTATGTAACAAAACAAGAGCTTCTGACCAGTTCGCAATGTTCCATTTACCTGTACTTTACTGCAGACTCAACACTTCTTAAGGCCTATGGTAAGGCCATTTTCAAAAGCTTTGCGAATCAAAGAATCAGTAGGGGGAAAGGGGGAGGTGATTAGTTTTAGCACTTATTTTATATATGGGACATGAACTGTGAACAAATAGGAAAAAATAAAAAAATTAAAGTCACCCCAGTTTAGTCGAATCAAATGAGCGTATATAGCATCCTTTTAATCAATATGTTCTTTGTTATTGAGCAGAATGCTTGTGAAAGGACATCCTTTTGATGAATGGCTAATAGATCGACCTCATTAAGAATGACAGTAGTGATTGTGAAATGTGGTTTGTCTCCCTCTCTCTGTCTTCCTGTCCATCTCCCTCCCTGTTTTCCTGTCCAATCAGTTTTGCCACACTGAATTAATCTGAGAAAGACGAGCAGACATCAATCACATCAGAGGGATGTGGCCTTGCGGAAAATCCTATTAAAACTCATTCACATTGTACAAGGCCACATCCGCCATTTCCAAGCCAGACACAATACTGTCAAGGATATATGATTACAACGAAAACCAGATGCGGAAATTAAAATCTGATGATTACCCACAATCTGCCTGTTGTTGTTTGTACAGGCTTTGTTTCCTAAAGGCATGTGAAACGAGCTGATTGATTCTTTCTTTTTTTCCCCTTCAAATGTCAGGTTTGTCAGGGGTCAGAATGCCAGGTTGTTGAAAGGTTCTTCCCACACACATGATTCAGATCACATGCACCTTTTGCATCATAACAACAAAGCTTTCCATACGCCCTTAATCTGACAGGAACGAACGGTATGTCTGCTCTCTAGCGCTGCTAGACATCTGTTATCCATCTTCTCCATGCAAATGTGAGAATATCATACAATAAAAGTCTTCATATTGTTATGCACAAGGAGTCACTCAATGTCAGCCCATTCTCACCCCCAAGGTGTCAGCTAACTGACGCCTTGGGAAGCATTTTGACCATGCTTCAATATCTGACGCTTTAGGCGCCCTTTAGCGTCAGTTAGATGATGCCCTAGGATCGCGTGTAACCCTAGGCCTACCCCTAACCCAGACCTAAAGTTAGATGACGCCGTAGGATCGCCTAAAGCGTCAAATATTGAAGCATGGTCAAAGGTGATGCCTTGGGGTGAGAATGCGTTGTCTAGGCTATGTGTAATTCTGCTGTCGTTTTAGTGGTGTGATATGATGGCCACTGTGGAAATCATGTGCAATGCATATTATATACACTAATGTATTTTATGTGTGATATATTTTGATGACACTATGTTATGCTGTGTGTGATCAGATTTTGGTTTTAGGTCAATTGAAGTTGTCCTTTTACTCACTTGTGCATCTGTAGTGGTCTGTAGCTTTAGACGCATACATGCACGCACACACACATGCACACACACACACTAACGCAGCACTTGAACTACTGTAGCAGACCCATTGATCCACTTGCTTGTGTATCATTCAAAAATATAATTACAATAGTAATACTGAAAATTATAACTAAATTAAAAATGCCTTTTTTCTGTTGTTACATCTTAACATGTAATTTATATATTTATGATGGCAAAGCTGAATTTGCAGCATCATTATTCCAGACTTCAGTATCACACGTTTTTTTCCCCGGATTATTTTATGAATAGAAAGTAAAAAAAAAAACATCATTTATATAAGACGCATACTTTGTAACATTATAAATGCTTTAATGCCACTTTTTTTTGTATTAATTTAATGCATTCTTGCAGAATAAAAGTAGTATTTTCTTTAAAAAAAAAAACTTTCTGACCCCAAACTTTGTAACGGTAAATAAATATGACAATTGTTATATAAAACAAAAATCTTGCTATTTTCAAGCATTCTGTTCTGTAAATTAACCCTTATTTTTTTAAGCAATTGTCATGTTAGTAAAAAAAAAAAAAGTTTAGTCCCCAGAGGCTGCAGTACAGTAACTTGCGAACTTGCGAAACCTACTTTACCTCAAGTTTGAGCTCAGACCAGTAGCTTTCGAACAAAAAAATCTCTCTAGAGGTGTCCGCTTCTTTCTTCAGCATTCTGTTTCTCTCTCAGGTTTCTAGGTCATCTTACTTCTAATTCACTTCACATGTTTTGCTGGGGGGAAACATGTCTATATACACATATCATATAGTGTTTAAAATATTTTATAATATAAATGAATAATATACAGGTTAAACTATATTATTTTATTTATTTATTTATTTTTGTATTTTACATTATTTCTGCTTTGCTCAAAGATCTTATGCTTTGCTAAGTTTTCTGTCTATATTGCCATGGTTTAGAAATGTGCTACACTGAATACTGTAACTAATAGTCAATATTATTGCTCAACTACGGTTGTTGTTCTGGCAAAAGTAGTAACATTATTGTAAACAGACAGTAAAATGTTTAACCCTCCAAAAGGCTTAGTGTACTTATTGTTATAAGAAAAGGCTCGCTGTGCCACTGTACAGAGAGGATAGGGTTTCATCTCATGTCTCTGGATACTCTTGCACATAAAATCCTGGGAGTATTAGACCCACGTTCTAAGAGAGTTTGAGTGTGAGTGTGTTTGTGAAAGATAGAGGTCATGCCATCTTAAAAAGAATAGACTGTAGTGTGTTATGTGAACCACAACTAATGAAAAGAGACTGAGCTAAGCTTAAAGGCACACTATGCAAGAATTGTACCTTAATATAACAGCTTCAAAGTCAATTCGGTGGTAAACAAACTCATAGTAGGGCGAATCATCCGGGGGGATGCCGCTCAATGCAATTTTGAGAATCACGACATTATGCTGTACGGCAGTGACATCACACACATCAACAACAACATATGAAGCATTAAGACACTTCGACGATGGAAAAAGCAAAGAAAACGCGGTCGGAATAGACTAGGAAAAGGAAAAGATAATCTGACCACATGAGGAAGAGTCCCACTCGGTCAGGCTTTTCCAGAGATGGGGCTTTTCAATCGGGTACGAGCTATAAAGCAGCACTGGATGCAGCAGTGATGCTGACCTGGCGATCTTGTTGATGGACTAGTAAGTAAATATTTCTAAGTTTGGCTGCAGCATCTTTTCAGTTTCTTGAAGTTCTACAAAGATATAGGTGTGAATTTAGATATTGATGAGCAAATTTTCATTCATTTCGTTGACCAGTCTAATATCAAAGTAGGCCTACCCATAAACACCCCCTAGATCTCTTATTTAAAGGCACACTATGCAAGATTTGTACCTTAAAATAACAGCTTCAGAGGAGTATCAAGGCATGAGTGCAGTTGTATTTACGACGGTAACGTTAAATACAAGTACTCTACGGGTCGCTGTTTGAGAAAAACATAATTCCTGCATAGTGTTTCAAAGATAGATTCAAAGATGCATAGTGCCTTTAAAGTGCCCCTGTGAGGAGACCTGCTCTTATAGAATCAGAGGTTGGGACCTGGAAACATAGTCAGACATGGATTTCCCAAAAATGGCACTTCCTCTTAGTGTGAGCAGGACAGACAAGTGTTCCCGCCTCTCCCTCCTAGCTCACGCTTCGACATCCCACCGTGCAAGCCTCAGGCCCTGTAGCCATGGTTACCAAATGAAGTAAATGCTTGCAGGAGGGCTCTCTATTTCCACCCTTCATTGCCTGAGTGTTCTCACCATAGATTTTCCAACACCAAGTTTATGGAGAACGGCATTACCGTTTCTCTTGGACACTTGCGTCACTGCACCGACCTATTACTTTATTTTGCTTTTTGGAGTCATTAAAGAATCATGTGGACAAAATCAGGGGCTGGCCATCTGCTCTATTATAAAACAGCAATGTGGGCAAACACCTGTCACATGACCCAACTAGACACCACTTCTCTCCACAGCTGTAATCTATCAAAAAGCATAACTTGTAAATGCAAACAACAACTTGGAAATGATGTTAATACATTTGTGCATGGAAAAGTGGGTCTGAACTGCTAGACTGACTAAATATGTCACAAGAAAATCAATGTAAAGAAAAGAAGATCCGTCAAAAATAGTTTACTGTTTAATATAATGTATTTCATCAACAGTGCACTGCCATATGAAGTAAAAAAAAAAAAAAAAAAAAGTACTGAATGATGTAACCATTTGGTCATGCAGGAAAAAAACCTCTTTCTTTCTACTGTAACTACATAGTAGTTGGTTTTCTAGGTATATATGTTCAGTTAAGACTGAGAACAAATATACTCCATGTTATAATGCAACACACATCTTTACTACATAGCTCAGTGTGACAGTTGTGACAAAGGATTACAATGGGAGCTCTGGGCTCTTTTCAAATGACACATACTGAATTATTGACAGATGGTACAGCAATGAACACGCTATATTTTACTTGCTATTGTAGACAATGAAGCAAAAGTATTAACTTGATGCATTCTGTCACTGCACAAATAAAATGATCCATGTAAGATCAGTGGCTGTTCTGTTTGTAGTATTAAAAACTTCAAAGTCATGGGTTCCCTCAGGAATTTCAAAATTTCAATTTATGATTTTAAAGAGGACCTATTATGCTTTTACGTTTTCAACTTTCTTTAGTGCACATGACAAAGGTCCAGTGTGCACAAAGTCCAGTCCAAAAAAGCGACTCTCTATATCAGCAAGCACTGTTTCTGAACTCCCTGAAACGCCTCATTTGTAGTCTTGAGTTTTCTTCCGAGAATGTACACGTCATAATATTCATGTAGGTAATTTCCACCCTGGGTATACGCAAGAAAGGTGGGGTGGGGGAGGCCTGGTTGAGTTGTTAGTTAGCGCTAGCACTGTGTTGAAACTCAGGATGGTCAGGATGACATTTCCAAAACACACTCAAAGTTGTTGACCAATCACAACACACTGGTCCAACCAACCAATAAAGCACATTGTGCTTTTCAGACAGAGACCGGAACTAAACAGGGCTGCATTTCCCAAAAGCTTTGTAAGCCTAAGTTGATTTTAGAGAAAATTTGGGGAAATTGTTCTAAGATCAGCTGATGCTTTTGGGAAACGCAGCCCGGAGCATTACTGACTGGGAAGAGAGGTGCTTAAAAATGTAAAATATATATATATATATATATATATATATATATATATATATATATATATATTACATTCAAGCATGAATATGACCTATTCTAGAAATATTCAAGACTTTGTTAAAAGGCATAATATGGCCTCTGTAGATATTAAAAATAATATGATTAATTAACTGATTCATTGTCTTTATATAGCTAATTTTTAAAACATTTTCTTTTTCAATTTTCACATTTCAGGTTTGACTATGTATGACGTATGTTGCAGAACAGAACATTAATGTGCATTCATATTTTTTTTACTATTATTTTGTTTTTGTTTTTTATCCATAAAACAGAACCTGCTATTAAAAACTTTGAAATTCCAAAGGGAAACCATGCCGAGGTCGGCCTACAAACTGACGTCATGACTAAACAGTTCCATTGTCATGGCATATGAAGTGTCTATAACATTCTGAATTTTCAAAAGACAATATCTCATTTTACTTGCAAATACATACAGCTAGCTATAAATATTTGGGTAAATATGTGGGGGGAAATCTTTCAATATGACAAATATTATAGCTGCAGGTTTGATTTATGCTGATGATACCATGCTACAGTCGAGCTTTGAAAGATTGTGCATATGGTCAACCGTGTCCTGACACTGGAACATTTACACTACATTATTATGCATCCGTGCTCTCTTACATCCAACACAATATGATGGCTAAGGTTGTGTGACTGGAATAAAATTCGTTTGAAATAAGACGGCTAATGAATCACAATTATATATTTTTCCATCCCCAACATTTCTGAAGACTAGCACATTGTCTGCCTCATTTCACAGATCCAATTACTTATTCATGCACTGCAAAAAAATGAAGTTGTGATACCTGTCTGGGAAAAAAAAGCTATATATATTCTCAAAATAGCACATCCATAGCATCTGCTAATGGGCAGCAAAAGTGGAACAGAGGATGGTGAAAGACATTGGGATATTAATAAAAGTGATTAATTGTGCAAAAGACACAAATAAACTAATTCTTAAGACACATGAAGCCCTTTCAAATAAGGATATGAAAGAAGCAAGATGTTGAAGTAATAATAAAAGAAAACAAAAACAATCAAATGTCTTTTCCTGACATTCGAAAATCATTTGCCCCACACGGTCTATTGACAAAATCATTTTCTTGAAATAGATGGTATTGATGGAATTGACATCATTAACAAATGTATTATATTATTAATATGTATTATTAATATTATTAGTTGACAGACACTAGACAGCAATCTGAAGACACATGAATGGCCTCAAAACATATTTGGACACTTAAGTCACACTTACGAATTCTGAAAGGAAAGGATGCTGTAGCTACTTAAACATACTTCCCTTTTCTGCAATTGCTTTTTTTCACAAAACAGTCTCAAAGCATTTTTTTCTTCAATATACATTAAAATTGAATTATTCATTAACATACAAATACATAATATAAGGCATTTTTAATTATTCATTCATTTTTATGTAAACCAATCACAAATCTTTTGTTTGTTGTTTTTGTGCGTGCTTTGCTTGGTTTAATCTTGCAATTGCAATATAGAAGTTTGACTTAAATATCCAAATACTGTTTAGGCCCACTGTATGCCTTTTTCAAATATACCTTTAAGACATGAATAATACAATGACATTTGTAGTATGCAGTTATTTTTATCCCATAAATATTGTCTTTAGTCACATTAAGGGTAAATATGTGAGTAGTACCATAATTAGGCTAAATAAATGTAATCTTGCTAAGATTACAGATTCTCTTTAAAGAAAAATAAATCTATATTTCAAAACACATTAACCTCAGTCCCTCAGTCGAAAGCGTTCTTTGGCAGATCTGGGCTGAACCAGAATACCCGGTGCTTTGAGGGCAGGAGTTAGTTAGCTAGAACCATTTTAAAGTGCGGCATTTGACACGGCTATTCACATTAAGCTCTATTCCATTTCAGGTAATGCTTTCTAAAATCTCTCTAAGCTCATGTTATTTCCCCCCATCCTTTCAAAATGGAAAGAAAATGGCTTCCATCACACATACTTGGCTGTATAAAGCTGGATCGTTTGACTTCTGACTCCCATTGCATGACTTCGTCTAGCCGTTTCATCAGTGCTCGTCTGAACCGTTGTGCTAATTTGGCACAATCAACAATTATCACAGCTGAAATTTGTTAACTTTATATTGACCACATGAGGGAAAGTCTACGGACAATAACACTGAGAATTCTATTGCGGGACAGGATCTCAAAGAATTTCCTTCAACACGTAAATCCCTGGAAGTTTGCATACTAAGGCTTACTTTCATACCAAAAATCCTTTGATTCTGAGGGTACTGCATCCGTACTAGCCACTATCAATCAGGCTATCTCTGCTCAAGTTCTACCTGGTGTCTGTTCAGTCACGCTGTTTGCTTGGGACTCTGTCAAGAACATGCAGCTCTGAATCATATCGAAGGTCGTTCGGCTCCCTCTTCATTCTTCACTCTCCTCCTCGTCCCCTTTAGTGCCCTTGCTCCAGCGCTGAAAACAGTGGACGGTGGATGCCAGGAAGAAGCTGGCCATGATGGCAGCCACCGAGACGGAGATGCCCGAGAAGATGATGATGAAGAAATCGGTGAGGGTGAGGGTGATCTGGCACTCCCGAAAACTGTCCTGGGAGAGCTGGCTGAGAGGCACACGGCGTCCATCAGTGGGTAAAGAGCACTCCATTCCCTCTATACCTGTATAAGCAGCACAAAAACATAATACAGGGGGTTTTAGTTATTATTGTATAGGCTTCACATTACAATGGTTAGATCAACATGGTTTCCATGAAACAAACTGGTGTTTTTTTTTTTGTTTTGTTTTTTTTTTTAATGAAAAACTGCTTAATATAGATTTAGGCCTAAAAGCCCATATGGTCCTGTATAACAATGCTGGGTTGTTTTATACCAAATTTTGGTCAAATATGGACAAACCCAAATGTTGGGTTAAAAATGTAATTTCAAATTTTAACCCAACTTCAACTTTCACTCTCAACTGTAAATGTTTTAATTGCTTTTTTAACCCAACATTTGGGTTTGTCCATATATGACCTAAATTTGGGTTGAAACAACCCAGCATTTTTTCGAGTGTACACACTTTCCTGCATGGGCTGTTGGGTAATAGTCTACAGTGGAGTGTAAGATTGGTAAAAGAGCACACTGGGCCTCAAAATGGGTGCTAGTGAGTATCATTACGAATCATAAAATGATTAAAAAAAAAAAACAAAAAAAAAACGAACACCCTTTGGTCTGCAGGGTTGTGTTTTGAATGCCTTTTAAATTTCTATTTAAAGGCTTAGTTCACCCAAATTATATATATAGACACACACACACACATTATGGAAGTCAATGGGATCCATCAACTGTTAATGGTTACCCATATTCTTCAAAATATCTTCTTTTTTGTTCAACGGAAGAAAGAAACTCATACAAGGTTGGATCAACTTGAGGGTCAGTAAATGATTTTTGGGTGAACTAATGTAAATTTGCAAATCAAATTTCAATGTAAGGAAGTTAAATTAAATTAAATAATTTCTCATTCATTTGACTCAAATTTTAGCTAATAAAAGCAGGACAAAGTTTGAATGTGGCTTAGCGGCCTATTTTGAAGGATAATATATATATATATATATGTTTCTTGAGCAGTAGATCAGCACATTATTTCTGAAGGATCATGTGACAGTGGATTCAGCTTTGCCAAGTTGACAATTTAAAATATATTCAAACAGAAAAGAGTTATTTTAAAATGTAATAAAATTTCACAGCTTTACGGTTTATTTTTGCTCAAATAAATGCAGTCTTGGTGAGAATAAGAGACTTAATTCAAAGACAAAACTTTTGAATTATGGTATTATAATTGATTTTTAAGTTTACATACAAGGACTGCACAATTGCATTGTATGGACATTCAGATCAGATTCAAATGGAATTTGTGGACTCGTTTCAAGAACTTATTGAATTTTTTCAGATGGAAATGAAATGGCAGGGGGCTTATGACAATGCCTAAAATAGACCAGGACAAAAGTCAGACTGTCAGCCCTCACTCATTTAAAACAGAAGTAAAAGACACACGCACATGCACACACTCTCAGTGTGACCCTGTTGATTCACTGCTGTGTGTTAATGAGACTGAATCAAGGGCATATGAGGGCACGTCTACACATAATCATGAAATCCACAGAGAGGAAAATCCAACAACAGCTTTCAGATGTGCAGAGAAATATAATCAACTCACATTATATAAATGTGAATTATATATTTGTGTAGATGCGAGTAGATGTTAATAAGAGAGTGATTCGAGTTTACCAAGATGAATCCAAAAAATAAAATAAAAGCAGAAAATAAAAAGGAAATAAGAAAGAAAAGTACATTATATCAAGGCTGGCTTGTTTTCTTCTATGGCTGAATGCTTAAAGGCAAGAAATAAAACAGCAGGAGCATGTCATGAGATCCAAAGATGATAAAACAAGTATTGGGCTTTTTCACTCGTTTCTCTCCCTCTCGCAGTTAGAATGTGCAGTCTCACTGAAGAATGGGAGTGATGACATGTTCGCTCCCATTGCTTTTAACTGCCAGGTCATCTGATGCACTGGAGCGTGAGGCTCTGTGTGGGAGATGTAACTATATCCAGAGCGAACTCACAGTTTGTGTGGGATAGCTGCATAGCGGCAGTAGATGACAGAAGTGTGAATCTAGCATATCTCATTTTCACTTGCTCTGTAAAACACTGCAAGCATTATATATATGCTTCAAATACTGTTTTACAGTAAATTACACAGGCCCCCAAAAAGCATTAAAGGTGCAATGTGTAAAAAATTTGAGTATCTATTAAAGCTACACTGTGTGATTTTTATCCCCATCTAGCGGTGAAAAGGTATGACCATCCAATGAATATTAGTTTCCGTTCCTCTCAATTCCGATTTCGTTTTAAATCAGTCCTTCCAGAAAAACGCGAAGTTTTTTTGTGATTTTTGCGGGCAAAAATCCTTGATTACGACGCCCGTTTTCTTTTATGCGATGAAATTGCGGGAACTTGCAAAAATTGCGGGAATTTGCAAAAATTGCGGGAACTTGCAAAAACTGCAGTTTGATGAAAAAGAGAAAAAAAGTGATTCCCCCAACACCCTGTTCTCACTAGGCTACTACCTTAATGTAAAGAGTAATTTCTTATTACTTCCTTTGATAAGAAAGCATACTACATCATAGAAAGTGCTGGGAATATTTAATTTCTCTTCTTGTTTTATTTCAGACTATAACGAGTGTAAATAAGGTGTGGCCCCTTTAAGAGCTGCGCGCTCTCTGTTGAATTGTCTGCAGTGTTATATGTGCGCCTCAAACACCCCATGTGTGTGGGTAATTTCTGTTTGATGCTAATTCTTTTATCTTATGTTGTTTATTAAGTAACGATGTGACGGTAGAACGTGCGACAGACAGTTGTACGAGTCGATTTGTGAGATGTCAATCGCCTCTGTGAGTCTGTATGGCCTCTGCAATAACTTCAGCTGTGTGATATCCCGTCGCGTAATTGCGTCACTTCATAACGTTCCCATTGAAACAGGGGGAAATGGCTGCTCAAACACAACATTTTTCAACTTTCTGCTAAGATACATGTGACTTTTTTGCAACGAAAATGCGAGGATTATGAAATCATGCAAACCCCGCATATTTTGCACGGAAATCGCAATTTATGCGGCGAAAGTGCGGGGTATTCGAAAAAATGCGGCCCCCCGCATAAATATGCGGACTTTGGCTGATTTTGCATTGAATTCAGCGATCGCATAATCGCGTTTTTCTGGAGGGACTATTAAATCCTACGGTGGCCAATGTAGTCCAAGATTAACTTGGCTTCCAGTTCGAACTCGTCTATGAGTGTTAACTCAAACATAAACGCGAAAGGCGAAGCTTGAATTAACGGGTATGTCCCTCTTTGGCTAATGTACTTTCAAGATGGAGGGGCAACATGGCGACCGACATTAGAACCCCTTACCCGTATGTATTTTCAATGGCATATTATACACTCGAACAAAGTAAATATACATTAATGAGCACATATATTTTTGAAAGAACTAAGTGTTTTTAGCTAAGAATAAACTAAAATAGTTGCACAGTGTAGCTTTAACATTACAATTGGGTGATACCCAGATAAGCCTGGAAAGTATGTATAATGTAAAAATATGATTTGCAATTAATATATAATGATGGGTAAACATATATTTTTAATAAAATATTCTGAAACTTACTGTGAAACACTTTATAATGTACATTATTTTTTGAAATTGAAATAATCAAGTGCAAGGGCGTATGGGTATTAACCCTATATATGGAATTTCACCATGTAACACGGTCTGGTTATTTTACAGTATTTTTTTAACCATAATGTCATTGGGGGGGGGGTTGTGGAGGGGACAAGCTATTATGCATTGATTTCACTATGCATTTCTGTATTTGTTGTATTGTTTTAGCATGCTTAATTCTACATTATTAATTCAATATCATTCATTATGCATCATTTTGAAAATCATTCATGTAAAATAATGAAAAAATAATCTACAAGTGATATTTACAGCAAAATCAATACATGGTAGGTCATTTTCACTCATAACACAACATAAAAAACAGGATTGCATTGCATGTATGCTGGGTTCCCACATTGTTTGTGTGATGAAAAAATTTGCTGTGATGAAAAAGTGATGAAAGATTTGCTGACTGTCATGAGAGTTCAATACTAATTTACCATAATAGCTCTGGAGTTATTCCAATTCAATGAGGTACTATCATTTTGCAGTATATACAAGCATGATAAGTAGAAGCCAGTAATATGCGGTCACATTCACAGTCAGATGTTTTACTGTGTGTATTAAACGCCCATAGAATTTCATTTAAAAGCATCTGATTATTAACTATTAAAGCCTATGAAGACATTTTAAAAATTGGTTGTAACAGTCATGGCCTCAGCATCAGTCCTGACATCAGCCTGCTTTTATGCTACTGAAACTCATGTTGGTTCCTGGCAATTCAGTCCAAAGGAAATGTTCATAAATGATCATTTGAAAAAGGAAACCTGTTGGCTAAAAATCATGGACAGTTGTGGATTGATACACTCCGCAGGCCTTGAGGTTGTCAGGATATTATTAACAGGATGATATTAGTCTGATACCCGTTCTTGTGCCATTAGTCACCAGTTCTCAGTGACAGCCAGGAGGACTATCCAATACCAATTTGAGCTTAATGTGTCACCAGTCCTTTACAACACAGCACCACAGGTCAATGTCATGAGATTAAAAAGGCCATTTGATGCTTTGTAATGTTTTTGTAATTAGATTGTTTCAGACAGACTTTTTTTAAAAGCATAAAGCAAAATAGCATCATATCACTCAATAAACAAAATAGCATCAAAGTTTACTCCTTTAACAACTTTGTCATGGCTGTTGACAGATACTTAGCAAGGAACCTAACGTCCACAGAAACTGGTATGTGTTTTTGTGTTAAATTACTAGCTTCCAAGATAAACACGGTCAGAGGGCTAAATGTCCTGCAGGTATCGTTGACATGATTAAGTCACAGGTGGAAGTACCGGGGGAAGTCGAGTTCAGAGAAGGTGGGTGGATGATACTGGAGCCAAATGTAATGGGAAACCTCAAACACTGAAGTGGTGCATAGTTTAGCTTGTGTTAAAAAAAAAATAAATCAGTGTAATATACATCGTTTGAAGTCTAAAATGAGACTTCTTTTCTTAGTTTTTTGAGTCAATTATTTGACTGCCTTGATTGTTTCTAAAATAGTTGTATAATGATAAACAATTAAGCTGGCATTAGCCAGCAAGTCTTTATTTTATTTAAACAATTTTTGTAATGCATTATTATTTTCCACTTTTATTGAAATACAAAGGAGGATTCAAATTGTGTGAGCACAGCTCAACTGCTGCTCTGACTGTTAATTGTTTGAACATATTTGATAACTGTATTTCTATATATAAAACATACATTTCTATATAAAGTACAAAACTGTATGCACTCACAGCATTTACATTACTTTATTTTTCATCTCCAAGTAAGAATCTATGTATCGACATATTGATTTTCACATCAGATTCAAGAACAAATCTGAAATGTGAGCTTGGACAGTCCATATGTGTTTTAGTTTTCAGAATAACTCACTGTGAGGATTTATATTCACATACATAGCTTTTTCCCACTCATCACTCTGCTAACTTCAGATTCTGGCCTTCGGCACTTTTAAGAGGCTATGCTTTTTGATCATGCGATCCCCATTTGCCTCTTCAGGTTTAATAATGTTTATTAACACTTCACATATACCTGCGCATGGTATGTTTTTTTTTTATTTCTATTTTAATTGTTAGTAGGTGGAGAGCAAAATTTATGCTCAGAGAGAGATGAATTAACCAATACTCTATGGCAGAAAATATTCTTAAACTCAGCGCATCGTGACCTGGTTACGGTTTGCAAATGATTTATTTCTGTCACAGGTTACTGTACTTGAGCTGGTGGCCTGGGCAGCCTGCTATATTGGAGCTATATTTTGCAGATGTGAGGTTTTTGAAAAAATTCAATCATATTTATATGTCCGCAGGTGCACTGTGCCACGGTTCAAGGAGAATTCGAACACTGTTTGAAATGTATATGTTGTGTTCATGGAGGGCAACCAGGCAAAAACAACTCGTCCTATAAAGAGCCTGTGGAAATTTTCAATGTTTGTTTTCCGAATACAAAGGTTAAGTTTATTTAAAGGAACTGCTCTACTAAGGATGCTCTGATTGATACTGGGCTGTCAGTATATTCCCCTACCATAAAAAGGTAAGCTGAAAAGTGGAGCAGCTAATATTATTCAGAGCCCATAAAAGGGAGAGTTTCCATTTATTTAGGAAGGGGATGAATGAAGAAGAACAGTTGATTCAGGGCAACAGGGCAGAGGGTTTCGAATGTAAATTACTACATGTGGATAATGACTGTTACAATTTACTGTTATGTTAGTATTTTGCAATTATTAAATTGCATTTTTTAAATAATTTTCTTAACATACACATATTCACTTGTTTATGCAATGTTTCATTTAATATTTTGTATATTAGCAACCAAAGGGTTGGTCAGATTTTTTTTGTTATTACGTTTATTTCAGTTTACCAAGACTGCATTTATTTGAACAAAATACAGTAACAAGAGTGATTTTATTACAATGTAAAATAACTCTTTTCTACTGTATTTTATTTTAAAATATAATTTGTTTCCTGTGATATCAAAGCTGAATTTTCAGAATCATTACTCCAGCCTTCAAATTTTTTAAACAGACATGGAAGTGTTTAAAAAAAACATTTCTATAAGTAGAGAATATATTCATTTTCAAATACATTAATATTCAAATAAATAAACTTCCTAAATGGAATTTCCTTGTTCATCCTGCCACAATGTCATGTTGTTGATAGGACAAAGTTTTGGATTTTGTTTCAGGTGGATGTTTACACTAAACGCTGAAAACGTTACGTCTCTTCACACCCTCGGCTGAGCTGTGAACACTCAAAGTGGTCAGATTCCAGTACAGCTCTAAGAGGGCCAGGGGAAGACTAACACACTCGCTTGCTTTTAAAGAGAGGATCTGAGACGAGATGTGCTAGACAGTGTCAGGTTCTCTCTCTCGTGAGTGTCAAAAGATAGTCTTCTGTCAAACATGTGTCACGGACAGCTGAGATTAATCACGCTGATTTTCTCTGACCTTTCAACCTAAATAAGTTTTCCTACAGGGAGTAAGCCCAATTCTGTCAATTTGAACATTTATTCTGACCTTGTTATATACCTGGGGCGCACGAGTACCACAAAGCATGCCCCTCCAAGTTACACCTGCAAGTTTCGAGTCGATGTCACTGACCTAAACAATCTTTTGAAGTTAGACTAGCTTAGTAGCTTATAATTGCTTTTGAAAAATATGAAGTATGAAATAACAATAGTAAAACATTAAATAAATTATACTACCATACCATATTAATACACTCATGGTAATTAGGGGTATCATGATTTTTGATTTTTTTTTTTTCTGATGCGCTGTTTTAACATGTGCTTTTCTGAGCACATAAAACCAAAGTGCTCAGAAAAGCGTTTTTTTTTTTTTTTTTTAAAGATGAAAATTTAAAAATTAATAATTGTCATCATTTACTCTCTCAAGTTGTTTAAACCCAAACAAGTTTATAATAAAAGTATATAATAATAAAACCTGAATAAAAGTTATTTTGAAGAATGTGGTTAACTAAACAGTTGCTGGCCCAGGTTTATTTACCCACATTCTTAAAAATTACTTTTATTTCCATAAAAGTTAAAAGGGGGGTGGGGGGTGTTAATAAACAAAACACAAAGAGAAAATCACTCACTGCTCTTGACTGAGAAATTTAAGCTTTAATGTACAATTTTTTTTAGTGTTTTATTTTCATTTGTTTGTTTAAATACTTTCTTAAATGCTACTGTTAAATAAAACCTACTTTAGCTGAAAAAAATAACAATAAAGCCCGGTTTATTTCATTTTTATGTTAAAGTTATGTATGTGTATCTTTGTTTTTAATTTAATAACAAAGAACATGAATGACAAAAGATTTTTATCTTCACCACTTTGGCCTAAATGTCTGCCATTCTTTTTTTTTATTACCTAAGGCTTTGTTTCTTAAAATAAGGACATTAGTTTGCCTATGCTCAGTCACTTTACAAATTGTAAAACTAGCACGAAAAAGAATTGTGATAAAATTGTGAATTTCCTGAAAAAAAAATGTGATATTATATTTTTGCCATATCGCCCACCCCTCATGGTAATTATATCTAAAAACCTACCCTGTAAACCTAAACCTTACCCTAAACCAACTGCTTTCATAAAATGAAAATACTCTAAAAAACTGATGAAATCAAACAGGATGACTTTGAGCGTCTGGTGATCTTCATGTTACACGATTGGTATGCATTATCACCAGATTAAAAAGTGAGGAAACTGAAGTAGAAGAAGAGCAGAACTAGTGACAACATCAACAATTTCAGAGGAAGGGGCTCTGGTGACATCCCAAATGGCTGTTTCATTGTGGGGGAGTAATTAGTAGAGGTGTGGCTTGAACAGTGGGACACTTGATTTCTGAAAGCAGCGTTAGCCAAATATAGTTGCAAGTTCCGTCGTTACCAACATATTTCAAGGATTTGGCGTTTCCCGAAACCATAGTTAGGCACAATAAGTATATGTGTAGATAATTTATGTCTACACAAAAATCCTCTAATTCATTGACACTTATTTCATCCCCATATTGTGAACCATGTGGCATTCATTCACTATACAAGTTATATAGTGAAGGAGTGAGGGATTCGAATGCCATCAAGCGAACAGCCAGGTGATTGTCGGCACTTGATGGATTACATTCAAAATTAGCGTCTGGTAAGAGGAATGAATGCTTCGGTGTAACGCACTGTTTCGCCAGTGATTGATTTACTTGCCCGATGTGAGCCTGATATTGGAGTCTGGCATCTTCCCCATCTCTAACTCCATTCAGGCCATTGACTATACGCGCATGAATAGCCGGTGTGTATTTCAGCATATTGACAACCTTGCCTGACCTCAGCTTAACTCCATCTTTGCTATCTACCTTGTAATACACTGCACAGGAGAACTCAAGGGCTCTAGTAAAAGCTGTTTGATTGAGCTCTGAAAATGGTACCGTTTTGCATGTATTAGCATTTAAAAAGAAAATCACTGTTAAAGATGAAGCTCACAAAGGTCAAGGGGAGGTAGAGAATTAGCAAGCGAGATATTATGGTAAATAAGCTTTCGGCCCTGTGTCAGCAACAGTGCGTGACTCATATTAATCAGGAGGGGTTCCCCACAAACAAGGGATCAGTGATGTCACAGACACATGATATTGCATTCAGTTAGACATACTCTGCATATCATTTGTGGCATGAAGCATACAGTGGAGTTATTTTAGCATGCAGAAAACACACACTATTGCACTTATGGAAACATGCCAGCAGGCAGAACATAACGCATGCATTTTAAAACATGTGCTGAGGATTTATTTGATCTCTATTACATAAGGATATATGCTGAAAGTACAACATGCCAGTCGATATGCAGCCTGACATGCCCAGATGGTGGAAATTAATTTCATTAGAATGTTTTTTTTTTTTTTTTTGTATGTATCCAACTGTTTAATTCATTAGCAGGTCATATTATGATGTGATACTAGCTTAGGAAAATATCCAAGTCATATTCAAGCGGTTTGTTCAATACAGAGTGTAGAGGTTGTAGAGGTCATGGGTTAAATTCCTAAGAAACATACTAATAAAATGTATATAAACAGAATAAACAGTGTGTTGCTTTGAGAATAAAGGTGTTAGCGACGTTCATCTTAATCTGAGGTCAGTTTATAAGGTTTCTGTTAACATGTCTTGGGTAAACAGCTGGTTGTAAATCAGTTAAAATGAGCCCCCTCAGGCTACTTTTACACTGGTCAGGGCAGTCTGAGGTCACAGGTGATTTTAATTATAGATGCGCTTTGTTCTGTCTCAACCATGAGCAGTGATGACAGGGGTGGATCATGTTTACACTTGTTTCCCTCGTAAAAGATTAATGGCAGAGGCGGCTGGTAGACTGAGAAAGTCCACTGAGCACATCCTCTCCTGAGGACACTGTGAGCAAAGAGTCCAGTTATTTTCGTGAAATCGTTAATTTTCACATGGATTTGAAACTGTATAGGGAATTCAAGTTCTCACAACCAATAAAACCATAAACTATGCCACTTTTAACTTGTTTTAGGAATATGCAAATGATTATATAATATACAATAATTATATTAAACAATTGGCCTATATTAATAATAATTGGAATAATGATGATAATGATTATAATAACAATTATTATTATTATTATTATTATTAGTAGTAGACATGCCATCTTGTTTGAATATATATATATATATATATATATATATATATATATATATATATATATATATACATAGGCTATATATGTAGCAGCAGCATTATGAAAATACATGGTCACATTATAAAAAGTATGCACAGTTGGTTAGATTAAGGAGAGCAGGGGTCATGGGCAACACTTCTAACCCCACTCTACAATTCATAAATTGATTATGAATCATTAAAGTTGTAGGTTGATTTTTTTTATGTTGATTTTATTAAAAAGGCACTTTATTCTTATACTTATAGTACAAAAGTTCAAGCTGAGAAGATAACATCTGCTCACTTTCTGATCGGATTTATCTTCATATTAATTCATCTGTTAAATGGCACCGTAGTGACTAGCTCTTGCCTTCATCCACCAGATATAGTTCAAAGGTCACACAGTAAAGGCCCCATCCGTCCATTAAATCATTACATCAGCCATTATCCATTGCAGCCCACTCTGCCAGGCTGCCTAGTCTGTGTTCAGGGGCGTATGATCACATGTGCACATGGGAAATCAAAATGTGTGAAAGAGCACCAGCACAAACAAACGCAGAGCAAGTCTGCACTAGCTACACACCAGACACGATAAGCGTAGAATCAGTGGTGTCAATAAAAGCAGAGCCATCCATCCAGTATATACGTCTCTGTCTGTCTATGTGAGTGTGTACGGACTTAAAAAACTGTTTCCTGTGACCATTAACTCAAGTGATTTGGTCTTGATATAAACCAGGCTTGGCAGTGATCGACTGTAATGGGCTCTCATTTATTCTGATTGTTGATGCTCACAGAGGATTATCTAGACACTCTCTATTCACCAAACGAGTCTCCATCTGTCAAACATAGTGAGGATGCCACATACTTAAGCATTGAACACACGCATACAGATCGCAAATACTATGCTATTGAACTAAGTGTGTACTTAACATTTCACCTTAACATATCAGTTTGCATGTGTGCTAGATAATTGTATCTGAAACTGAACTGCAGCAGAGATTGAGAATAAAATTGGCACTCTGTTTCTGATGAATATGATTTATATATATATACAGTATATATAGGTAAGACAAAGTCCAAAGTCTTTACCAAAATTACCAAAACACATGTTAAGCATATACATATCCATCGCTCTTTGACTATAATATCGGGGAATATAGTCTGAAAATGTAATATAATATCCATTTTCAGAAGCTCTAAGAAAATTTGATTGGACCTGACCGAAGAAATCCTCTTTCAGCCAGGCAGTGCAGGATGTCTCTAAATGAAAATGACCACAACCACAAAAAAGAACTTAGAAAGTGCAATCACAAAAATAAATTACATTTTAAAATTTACTAGAAAGAATAGCATCCAGTACAAATGGCCCTCCCCAAAACAAAAATGGTCTTATGCTCAAAGATATGGAAAAAACAAACAATATATGGAATTCTATAAAGGGACTTTTTGGAATTGATTAATTTGATTAAATGCTTATAAATGCCACTATAATGACTTTGAATGACCTAGAAATTCCCTTAAGTAGTTACTATATCATTATGATCCAAACCAGATGACCCCTAGTGAAAAAAGTATACTTTATTGTATTTGATTGAAATATATTCCCTTTTGCAATAGTACATTGCAAATTTACTAAAAAATTGTACTATGTTTAAATATATTAAAAGTATATTAGCATCATGGTTTTACCTATTTTCAAAATACAACTTTTAACAAACTTTAAATTAATTGTACTTTAACATATTTTCTAAAGGTATATTTTGAAAATTTCTGTATACTTGTATACTGTATACTTAAGTGAGAATTCAGTTTATTTTTTAAAAGTGGTTTATTTATATATATATATGTTGGAAATGACCATAGTAAAATGCATTGAAAGTATATTTTCAAAATACATTATAGTATTTTGTACAAAGTATAGCCAAGTAATATTTGTTTATTAATGTGCATTTGTTATTGAAGACAAAGTGTGCAATTTGTAGTATAGCCTCATGGGCAATTGTATCAACTTCTATCGCCGTTGTTCTTTGGGAGACCAGAGTTCGAGTCCAGGCTTGTGGTCCTTTCCTGATCCCGTCTCTTCCCTCTCCCACCTCACTTCCAACCAAGCTACTATCCTATCCTAATAAAAGGCAAAAATGCCAAAAAATAAATATAAAAAAAACAACATTGGTATGTATATATTGCATGGCTACTGTATATATTGCAAACAAACACGTAATGAATTTGTAATGTACTTGTAACACACAAGTATATAATAACATAATGATAATATAATAATAGGAATCATTTATTGATGAGGCTCTGAGATCAGATCAAAAGTGAATTGCAGGATGTAACATATAGCCATAGTGAGAGGATAATCTACAGTAATATTTTCAGCTTCTAATCCAACAATTTCTTTTTCCTATCATTTTTCTCATGCAGCTAGAAATAGAAGGACAGATAGTTCCTGCTGCTAGGAAATCCATCTTCTCATTAAGTGGATAATCCACGGTGAGCTCTGATAATGCAGATATGCATTCGCGAATTGTGTCTGACCAACGCAAAGCATCTCGGGTAAGATCAGCAGTTCAACTGAAGAGTTTAAGAGGGTAATAAACCATTCCTCTGATAGGAAGAGAACAGCTACAACGTTAATTTGATTTAAAATTCCATTTTCCTAAACCTTCAGGCAGAATATACCATTTCTCTATAGACTCTCTTTCTCCTGAGAATTTACTATCACATAGACTAGAAATGTAATGCACCAAGCATACCCTGATGTATTCAAAATCAATGATTGCAGCAGCAGTCATGGATTAGATCATAACACATCAGTCACTAAATCTAAATGAATTAGCATGATCTCATTCATCATATAATTGTAGGTGAAGTCCATCTCTAGATGAATAGCTTATTAGGACAAGCTGTCCATGCACAGTCCAGTCATCGGTTTATGTCCGCTACAAAGGTCATTCTAAGCTGTTTGTAGTTATCACCAGCTGCTCTTTGACTTCCTCAAGTCATAAGAGCCCAGTGATGCAGAAATAAGTGGAAAACATGAGGTGAGATGTGCGCTCCTAACTCAATTCCAGAGTGCATCTACGGTGGGCCTGTTGGCGGGTATGCCGGAGGCTTGGCTCCACTTTTGGCTGCCCGTCTGCTGCTGACGCTGATGCTGATGTGAGTTTGGCTCCCTTTTCTCACACAATTCATTATTACCCTCTAATAAGTGATTTGAAAGCCCATGATAAATGTATTTCTCGGAGCCACTGAGGGATCTCATATTTCACCCGGTGCACAAACTTCTTTTTAATGACCAAACTGAAATTTCGAAGACATCGAAAATGTGAATGCAATGATAAAAGATAGCTAATGTGATTTTCTGTTCACTGTGGTTGCATTCTCAGATGTTTTTTAGAAAAGACTAGGTTTCACATACACCTTTAAGTAGCTTTTATAAACGTGCATTGTAACAAAATATCACTGGTCTGCATCTTCAGACAAAACAATGGTACAGTCACTAAGCTGTTTCCAGTTAAAACAGCTCAAAAATGCATTTAAGTCTGGGACTGGCCTTGAGCCTTGTCGTTGAACCCGCAGGCATAATATATGTTTCACAGTAGCCATTGTGTGGATACTCCACAAGAGGAGCTTTTCTCCTTGCACTTAAGTAAGGTCATGTTCATGCGTAAACAAACAGTGCAAGCGGCTCAGCTAAATGACACATAATGGAGCTCTGGGGCTGCATGGTGTTTGCCCATAAGATAATGTTTGTTCAGAGTTATCTATTTTCCCTTTTTATCCACTGGGAAATGATAGCTAGGGTATATACAATTTCAAGTTGTAAATCTCCCCGTCCTCTTGCGGTAAAATCTAGCATGCAGATAGATAGAGGGAGATAGAGTCAATTTATTCACCATCTGATTTATGGGTTTATGCTGCTTGTGGGTTTTGTTGTTAACCCACAATAGACACAGTGGCCGTCATTTATCACAATAATCTACAGGTTTGCTACATGTATATAATATTTATTTAAACAGAATGCAACAACTTTCAAAATGAAATGCTGTAAACTATGTGTCGAAGAAAATAACATATGATGACTGTTAATATTTCTTTTTTTGCATTTTATTTCAGCTAAGTATTTGTAAGAAATACAAACCACTAATATTTATGTACAATTCAGTTACTAGAGGAATTTATGTTTTGCTTTCAGTAAATATTCTTTCTAATATGTCGATGAATCTCAAATAGTGTCCAGTGGAAAATCTTGATCTATTTCACAGTACTGTATTTATCAAAAAATGAAATGAATATCTGAATAAGCTGACTTTTTTTTTTCTTTTTTTGCTAGTGACCCTTCCTCTGAGAATGATGCTCTTTCATTTTCTCTCTCTCTCAGTCTTGCAAAATATTTTTTATGACTGTCTGAGTCTGAATATTATACCTAAATATGTACCCTAAAACACGTAGCTTTTTATGCTATGGATATACATTAAGGGTGTTAATATGTTACTTTCATGTATATGATGATACCAAATGATTTCATGCAACATGGTAAAAAAAACAACAAAAAATACAAAAAAAAAAACATGGTATTACCACAGTATAGTAAAACACCCGGAAATTCAAATTCCATCATCATTACTAAACTTTGTTATTCCAAATCTCTTTCTTCCAAGTAAAATAAAGGAGAAAAATGTCTCAACAGTTTTTGTCTATAAAATGAAAGTCAGTGGGTCCAAAACAACACAGAACCCCAACACAGTGACTTTCAGTGTATAGACAAAAACACAGAAACAATCTTAGAATGTATTATTCCTTAATGTTCCCTAAAAAAAGAACATTATATGTTTGGAACATCAAAAAACTATGACAGAATTTACATTTTTGAGTATACTATCCCTTTAACCTCTATGAACACTACCACAAAGTAATCACAGATCAGGAAAAAAAAAGGTTAATTCCATCACTGTAACCTCAATGAACAGCAGAACAATATCAAAGCAAGAAGCAATGATGAAAATCCCCATATAAATAACATGTCCATAAACGACTGATATATCACACACACAAGCTCCCTGGCCCGGCGGGAATAAGCAGGTGTTCGGCATGCGTAGCATGTCCTATGATCACAAACCATATGGAATGTAAAATGTGAGCTCTGTAGAGGATAAGGGCATCACTGCCTCCTTAAACATGGCACAATGTTTTGGCACTGTCCTCATTTATCTGTCATTACTCTGGAAATCCCTTGTAGTCATTGTAGGGGTGGGAGAGAGCTAAATTTAGATCAGAAGAAGAGGTCCCTTGTTTAATCTGGAGTAATATAAATAGCAAAGAATCTTGACATACAGTAACGTTTATGCAACAGTAAGACAAGGCTCAAAAAGCTACAATTGGTTGATGTCAAATTCAAGGACTTACCATTGGGAAGCTTGTGACTGTTTTCCACCAGCCAGGTAAATAGGTTGGCAAAGTTGCAGTTGCACACCCAAGGGTTGCCCTCTAACCTAACCACCCGGAGCGAGGGCAGCTGGCTCAGGGCGCTCACCTGTAGCCCGGAAAGGGCATTGCGTTCTAGTTCTAGTTCACGCAAGGAGGTGAGACCCATGAAAGCATCTTCATTTACCATGCTCAGGTACGGGTTGTTGCCCAAGCGCAACTTAATTAGGCTCCTCGACTCTCCAAAAGTCCCTTTGGGGATCTCGGTCAGGTTGTTGCTGCCGAGATCCAGGAAAACCAGCCTGGAAGAAGTGCTGAGGGTGCCCGGCTCAAAGTGTGAGAGTGAGTTGTTGCGGAGGTCCAGGTAGACCAGGTCACTGTAGAGCACTAGGAAGTCCGAAGGAATCCGTGGGATCCAGTTGTCCGCCAACAGTAGCCTCCGCACGTCCAAGGGGATCTCGTCCGGAAGACGGGTAAGTCCACGGCCGCTACAGTCCACAGTGTGAGGGTCTGGGCAAAGGCAGGTGGCTGGGCAATTATCCCCTTGAGTCAACAAAGTGAAGGAGAGCAAGGCAAGGACAGGCTGGAGCCGGTAGACACATGGCAACATGGTCAAGAAAGAAGGGGGAAAGAGAGGGAATAGGGTTCTGGGGTGAAGGGGAACAGGGTCAGAGGGCAGGAGATTAGGAAAGGGGAGGGGAAGGGGAAATCGAGAAAAGAAATAGTGGAATCAGTGCCAGCGCAGGAGCATCCTGCTGTCCTGGGCAAGAAATCTTAAGGCTTGCACATGAAGCAGCTCGAGCAAGACGAGGACGCTGTTTTCCAAGAGATCATGTAGCATGCAGCCCTGGAGTGATGAGCAGACTGCTGGCTTTGAAGGCACGAGGGGAGGAGAGATAGCGAGCAGTGGGAGGGAGCACGAAAACATGAGAGACTGAGAGAAAGGGGTGGAGAAATCTGCAGACAGAGGTAAACAGAGACCAGAGAGGCAGAATGAGTGGAAAATCAGAGGCACGGACAGATTGGCAACGTGGAAGAGGAGAGGAGGTGGGGTGGGGGGGGGGTAAATCTTCCAGCCGCTCTCTCGCAGTTAACCCGCGCTCGATCGAAGTCCGACGCAAAAGGATTCAGCATAGAGAGGCTCTGTCATGGTGAGAAAAGAGTGACATTTTTGCATCCCTCCATTTGTCTCTGAGCTGAGCGCAGGAATTAATGCTCAACCGCCGGCTGTTATCATGACCCTTGGCACTTTGGAGCGATTGTAACTGAGCTGTCATGGTCCTAATGAGGAGAATTCCCACAGAGAATTAGGTGCAGGGCAGCGGTATGCTCTTCCCTTCCCTTTCCTCTTCTTATCTCCCTTTTGTCTGGCTCCCGCGTGCCGTGCGATTCCAAGGCACGACTGTGTCTGATGAGAGGTTGTACAGCACGGTTTTGCAGCTCTGTTGCTATGGTGAGGAAATCCAAATATCCACATAGAAGTCGTCTGCATGCAGATTAGAGACAGGCGTGGGGAACGGGGGAAGTCTATCAGCATGCTGGCTCATGGACTCCACTGCTTTTGTCCTCCTGTGTTGTCTTTGCCGTTTAATATGGAGGGATGTTGAGGCACCATGCACTCAACACGTGATGTCATTTCCTAGTAAGATAAATGGTCACACAATTGCAACAGGTTTTACATGCAATTGTGTTCCTGCGCTCTTGTATCATTGTATAGTTTCCTACACATTATAAAAATCTATTCTATTGTTCTGTCGATAAATCAGAAAAGAATTTGGACCCAGAAAACAGATTTTAGTAATTCTCTAGACTTGACCTTCATATGGCAGAAATCGATTTCAAATCAATCCCAGAGTTTTTTTTGTTGTTGTTGTTGTTGTTATTTTTAAGCAAACATCAGTGCCAAAGTTAATTAGGGAAATTTCTAGGAAGGAAAGGGCACGTCTTCATTCATTTAGCTCTCGCCGGCAGTTCACTCAATCATTGCTGCTTAAAGTAAAGGACAGCGAGGACAGCATAAGACACTCATAAGCTCCTTCAACATCTCCAGACAGGTAAATGGAATTAGGAGAGCAGACTTCAGTCACGACACAAAGTAAACCAGGAAATGACATGAATTGTAAAGGACAGGTGTAACATGCCAAAATGGGGTCACAAACATATCAGTAATAGTGCATTTGAAAGAGACGTGTCCCAGGGTTTCATATAGAAAAAAAAGTATATTGCATGTGAATACATGTATGTTTGTCTGTATATAAATAAAATTAACTGTAGAATTGACTGTTTGAACTACCAAACTTTAATATATAAGATATAAGAGATTTGAGAAATCCATTTTTTGTCATTGATATTTATGCCCTTATATTTTTGACAGTATTGAACTTACTTCAGTGAAACATGTCTGATCGTGTAAACAATTTGTGAATAAATAAGCATTTAAAATGAATGATTGAATTTATGTCATTATTTATGTTTTAGATGAAATTCCTCTTTTGTGTGCCTGCTGAGTTTCCAACACAGTCTCATCCCAAAAAGTCATATAACTGACGTCTTGGGACGTTTTTTGACCGTACGTCAATATCCGCCTTTTTAGGGCCCCCTTATACGTCGGTAGATGGCGATCCCGGGCCGTCATACAACTGACGCTTTACCTTTAACGTCAGTTAGGTGACGGGTTAGGTTTAGGGTTAAGTTTAGGTCTGGGGTAGAGTTAGGATCCCATAACCTCATCTACCGACGTTTAAGGGGGCCCTAAAAAGGCGAATATTGGCGTATGGTCAAAAGACGTCCCAAAACGTCAGTTATATGACATCTTGGGATGAGACCGGGTTATCCTTCCATTGGGTGTGACCAATTCAATATCCACATTCAATTGACACATGATCTCTTTGGCACAGTAAAGTTAAGAGAAATATATTATTGTGCACAAATTCCATTTTCATGACTTTACTTTGGTTTAAAATTTCTGCAAAATGAATGAATCTCAATTTAGATAGAATTCAGTATAGCTTTCTTACCTATAAAACCCTTGGTGTGCCTTTCAAGGAATACAGACAGGATCTAAAAGTCAAAACAGAGCAGTTCATGCAATACAAGAAAAGTGAAGATGTATCTAGAACATCGCTCCTGTCTTCATAATGGTGCACGCTCCCGACGGTATGGATCTCTATTTAAGTTCCATAGTTCCATAGCATATGCAAAATTAAGTCTCCTCCTGGTCTATCCCCACAGACTTCAGGTCCAAGAAACGGAAGCCTTTGAAAGATCACTCAAATTATGTTTGGAATGAGGCCATATTACCATAAAACTGCACAATTAATTAGATGCCCATGAAAAATATGTAGAGTCTGTGACAGTGGATTGCAATCATGACTTTCCATTCCCTATGAATAAATACCAGACTTTATATCGGACAAACCAACTTCTTTTCCTCATTATTGATTTCAGCAACTGGTCGCCACATAAAATCAACAAAAGTAAGTCAAAAGTGAACTTGTCCTCTCTTTTCTTCACCTAGTATACTATGCAAGAAGCATAATCAAATTATGGATTTAGCACCAGACACTGCTAATGCAACTCAATAACTTGACATTGAAGCTGTTAACTACCAAAAAAAATTCAGAGGCAAGTGAAATGGCAATATTTTGCAAGCTAGATTAAATAAGATCAACTAGGACATTAAATAACTTTGTAAAGACTTTTATTCTGCAGGTGTTGTAATGAAAAGTAGGTTTTGCCAAATTACCTTTTATTTACATACCTTAATATTGTAAATCTGTAGTTATCTTAAAGCTAGGGTATACGATTTCAAAGATTGTTCATTATTAATGTCCTCCTTTAGATACTGGTTATGGTTATTTAGTACAATCCTAACAATATGAATAGAAAAAAGAATGAAAAAAATCCATTCTCTCTATTGGCTGTATAGCCGCAGAGAAGTTGACCAATGTAAGCTGTCCAGCCAGACAGCTTACATTGGTCAACTCCTCTCATCCAATCACCAGCTCCATTGGAAACTCCGCCTGGCGCTCGCATCTCCTACCCTTTTTATCAGTTTGACAACTTGCTCATGATGATGCTACCGGTTGGCATTGGCAACGTTAGCCGTTTAGCATCGCCCATCACGGGTCAAAGTTATTATATTTCTTGAAGTACTTGATTATATTTCAGTTTCTGTTCGAGCCAATCGGAATTTGAACGAGATGCGCTGTGTGCTGCTATAACAATTACTGAAAACCTTTGCAACACTAGTAGTGATGTGAACTCAAAAGTGACATAGGTCAGGGATCAGGTAGCACAGACGGGAGGGGTGTGTGTGAGGAGGGGCGGGATTAGTTTTTTAAAAAACTAATTCTCGACCAATTTTTAACATCGTATACTATCGCTAAGTATTGAAGATTGCCACTCTAAATATGCCAATTGATCTAAAATAAGTCATCTGACTTAAAATGTTAACATGCAAAAGTTAAAAAAAAACACTGACTGACCGACCGATCAATCCAAAATTATCTTACTACAGAGTGAACACTTTATGTATTCATTTATTTATTTTTTTACGGAGACGAAGAATACTTCTAAAAAAAAAAAAAACGTTTGTATTGTTACTGCATTGCTAAAAGGGCAAGTGAACCAGCACTGCCCAGCATGAGATCATGCAATTAAAGCCCGGTGCATCAATAATTAATGAATGTCAAGTGCAGCATGTTGTTTGGCATGGCAGGGTACTAGTGACCCATGGAGGCGGATGTCCAGTCCAGGATGGGCCTGAGGGTGGGGGGGGGTAACATAGAAACAACAGGTGAGGGCGGATGTTGCCCTTTTATTCTGTTGCAAGCGCAGCTTTAAGGGTTATCTAACAATTGTGAACGATAAGCATCTGGACAGAACTAACTGGTCCTGGAACAGAGCAAAAGGGCAAATGTTTTCCCAGAGGAGGGAAACAGAGGCTTTGGAAATACTTGAAATGTCACCTCCCTTTGAGTCGATCTCGGAATGTGGTGGACATTCAAAACGCTCGGGCAGCTGTCGAGACGAAAGCTGTGGGGAGAGAGAAAGGATGCCAAGTTTGAGCCAAGTCAGGATAGCGCTTAGATATCAGGGATGAATGTGTTATCGTGGAGAAAGGCAGGTGACGGAAGCAGACACATTTGATACTGAGCCGTGATAATGTTGATTCACACAAGTGTGTCTCCTTTAATGGGTGTGTTACAATTCTCTTCAGTTACAGACTATAAATTAAAGCTGCAAGCAGCATTTAGCGGGGTTCAAGCAGTTTAGGCCTTTAAGGCCTTTAAGCACAAAAGCATCAAAAGACATTAAGTTTTAAGTTTCAATAATGGCAATTTATTATAGGGTATACATTGTTTTTAATATTTTTAACAATTATAGCGCCACCTATAGTCCGATCTCCATGAAACTTTGCATGCTTGTTGAATACGTTATGACACATGTGCTCATCAATTTTTGTGAAGTTCTGACTTTTCCTTTAGGATTTATAGGCTTTTGGGTGCATTTTGTCAACCCCCTTTTTTTAAATGACCCTGTTATAGCAAAACAAATGACAAAGTTCAACTTTTTTTGATAATTATTGATCTAGAGAGTCCAAAGAATTGTCCCAGACTGGTCTGGTTCCGATCGGGCAAAAAACCAGGGACTAGTTCGCAAAATAGGTTTTTAACATATTTGTGATATTTAACGAACGATTTGATTGACAGCAATGGTTCTTGAGGCAAAGTTGTTCAGCATGAGGAGATCTATCAATGATATACATATTGTGGGGGTGTGTGCAACACCACGTGATAACAGAGCCATAAAACTCGTTAGCGCCAACTAGTGGCCGATTTCTTTCAAATTCCTTACAGACCTCTAGGGCCATGAGTCAAACATGCCCAACGAGTTTCGTTCCGATCGGCCTTCGTTAACCTTGTTTTATAGTGCTCAAACTTCATGGCGATGGCGGCCATTTTTTTGAGATACACCAATGTCCTCATACACATACATGGGGCCCTTGGACCAAGACACTGCATACCAATTTTCAAGTCAATCGGACTAACGGTCAGCTGGTCAGAGCCCTTTTTTAGTTTTTATTCGTTTTATAGCGCCACCTAGTGTTCCATCGTGGGGATTTTTTTACTGTGACCTCAAATTGAGCTTATACATATGTGTACCGAGTTTGTTGAGGATATCTCATTTACTTCTCGAGTTATAGCCATTTTAGTAAAATAGGGCTCCTCCCACAACATTTATTTTGCGCCCCCTAGCGACCGCAAAGAGACTTTTTCAACATTTTTTTGATAAATTATTGATCTTCAGACTCCAGAGAACATTCCTGCACTGGTTTGGTTCCGATCGGGCAAAAACCAGGGACTAGTTCGCAAAAGTAGTTTTCGACAAAATTCAAAATGGCGGAAAAATTTCCATACCGGAAATGAAATCGGAGATAAACGTTTTTTTCGTCAGGTGACCAGCTTTCCAATGATATAAGACACTTGAGTGTACGACTTACGGTCTAGGAGTTATGAGCCGTTTCGCGCAATTGGTCGCTATAGCGCCACCTATGGGCCAATCGGGCTCATAATTTGATAACCTCTCCTCGATTTTTGTACTACCATCTGACAAAGTTTTCAGAGCTCTAGCCCTTACGGTTTGGGCTGCACGATGCGTTTTAGGGGAATAATAATAATATAATAATTAAAGCTGCAAGCAGCATTTAGCGGGGTTCAAGCAGTTTAGGCCTTTAAGGCCTTTAAGCACAAAAGCATCAAAAGACATTAAGGTTTAAGTTTCAATAATGGCAATTTACCATAGGGAATACATTGTTTTTAACATTTTTAACAGTTATAGCGCCACCTATAGTCCGATCTCCATGAAACTTTGCATGCTTGTTGAATAAGTTATGACACATGTGCTCATCAATTTTTGTGAAGTTCTGACTTTTCCTTTAGGATTTATAGGCTTTTGGGTGCATTTTGTCATGCCCCCTTTTTTAAATGACCCTGTTATAGCGAAACAAATGACAAAGTTCAACTTTTTTTGATAATTATTGATCTAGAGTGTCCAAAGAATTATCCTAGACTGGTCTGGTTCCGATCCGGCAAAAAAACAGGGACTAGTTCGCAAAAGTACGTTTTTAACATATTCGTAAATATTTAACGAACGAATTGATTGACAGCAATGGTTCTTGAGGCAAAGTTGTTCATCATGAGGAGATCTATCAATTGATATACATTTTGTGGGGGTGTGTGCAACACCACGTGATTACAGAGCAATAAATCTCGTTAGCGCCAACTAGTGGCTGATTTCTTTCAAAATTCTTACAGACCTCTAGGGCCATGAGTCAAACATGCCCAACGAGTTTCGTTCCGATCGGCCTTCGTTAACCTTGTTTCATAGATGCTCAAACTTCATTGGCCGATGGCGGCCATGTTTTTTTTAGATACGCCAATGTCCTCATAGATATACATGGGGCCTTGGTCCAAGACACTGCATACCAATTTTCAAGTCAATCGGACTAACGGTCATGTGGTCATAGCCATTTTTTATGTTTTTTTCATTGTTATAGCGCCACCTAGTGTTCAATCGTCGCTCTTTTTTTACTGTGACCTCAAATTGAACTTATACATATGTGTACCGAGTTTGTTGAGGATATCTCATTTACTTCTCGAGTTATAGCCATTTTAGTAAAATAGGCTCCTCCCACAACATTTATTTTGCGCCCCCTAGCGACCGCAAAGAGACTTTTTCAACATTTTTTTGATAATTATTGATCTTCAGACTCCAGAGAACATTTCCTGCACTGGTTTTGGTTCCGATCGGGCAAAAAACCAGGGACTGTTCGCAAAAGTAGTTTTTCGACAAAATTCAAAATGACGGAAAATCTATCATGACGGAAATGAAATCGGAGATATACATTTTTTTCAATCAGGTGACAGCTTTCAATGATATAAGACACTTCAGTGTACGACTTACGGTCTAGGAGTTATGAGCAGTTTCGCGCAATTGGTGCTATAGCGCCACCTATGGGCCAATCGGGTCATAATTGATAACCTCTCCTCGATTTTTTGTACTACCATCTGACAAAGTTTCAGAGCTCAGCCCTTACGGTTTGGGCTGCACGATGCGTTTTAGGGGAGAATAATAATTAATAATTAAAGCTGCAAGCAGCATTTTGCGGGGTTCAAGCAGTTTAGGCCTTTAAGGCCTTTAAGCACAAAAGCATCAAAAGACATTAAGGTTTAAGTTTCAATAATGGCAATTTACCATAGGGAATACATTGTTTTTAACATTTTTAACAGTTATAGCGCCACCTATAGTCCGATCTCCATGAAACTTTGCATGCTTGTTGAATAAGTTATGACACATGTGCTCATCAATTTTTGTGAAGTTCTGACTTTTCCTTTAGGATTTATAGGCTTTTGGGTGCATTTTGTCATGCCCCCTTTTTTTTTTAAATGACCCTGTTATAGCGAAACAAATGACAAAGTTCAACTTTTTTTGATAATTATTGATCTAGAGTGTCCAAAGAATTATCCTAGACTGGTCTGGTTCCGATCCGGCAAAAAAACAGGGACTAGTTCGCAAAAGTACGTTTTTAACATATTCGTAAATATTTAACGAACGAATTGATTGACAGCAATGGTTCTTGAGGCAAAGTTGTTCATCATGAGGAGATCTATCAATTGATATACATTTTGTGGGGGTGTGTGCAACACCACGTGATTACAGAGCAATAAATCTCGTTAGCGCCAACTAGTGGCTGATTTCTTTCAAAATTCTTACAGACCTCTAGGGCCATGAGTCAAACATGCCCAACGAGTTTCGTTCCGATCGGCCTTCGTTAACCTTGTTTCATAGATGCTCAAACTTCATTGGCCGATGGCGGCCATGTTTTTTTAGATATGCCAATGTCCTCATAGATATACATGGGGCCTTGGTCCAAGACACTGCATACCAATTTTCAAGTCAATCGGACTAACGGTCATGTGGTCATAGCCATTTTTATGTTTTTTTCATGTTATAGCGCCACCTAGTGTTCAATCGTCGCTCTTTTTTTACTGTGACCTCAAATTGAACTTATACATATGTGTACCGAGTTTGTTGAGGATATCTCATTTACTTCTCGAGTTATAGCCATTTTAGTAAAATAGGCTTCTCCCACAACATTTATTTTGCGCCCCCTAGCGACCGCAAAGAGACTTTTTCAACATTTTTTTGATAATTATTGATCTTCAGACTCCAGAGAACATTCCTGCACTGGTTTGGTTCCGATCGGGCAAAAAACCAGGGACTAGTTCGCAAAAGTAGTTTTTCGACAAAATTCAAAATGACGGAAAATCTATCATGACGGAAATGAAATCGGAGATATACATTTTTTTCATCAGGTGATCAGCTTTCCAATGATATAAGACACTTCAGTGTACGACTTACGGTCTAGGAGTTATGAGCAGTTTCGCGCAATTGGTTGCTATAGCGCCACCTATGGGCCAATCGGGGTCATAATTTGATAACCTCTCCTCGATTTTTGTACTACCATCTGACAAAGTTTCAGAGCTCCAGCACTTACGGTTTGGGCTGCACGATGCGTTTTAGGGGAGAATAATAATAATAATTAAAGCTGCAAGCAGCATTTTGCGGGGTTCAAGCAGTTTAGGCCTTTAAGGCCTTTAAGCACAAAAGCATCAAAAGACATTAAGTTTTATGTAGCAAGCATTATTTACCATGATAAACCATATTTCAATGTGGTTTTTCATGATTTACCATGTTCTAGTATGATTTACCATGAATCTAACATGATTTTCCATAGTTTACCTTGATATACCATGTTATAGGATGGTTTACCACAATATAGCAAGTGAAAAGACTATTAATAAGAAAAGTGGCCAGCAGAGGGCAGTAGAAGACCACTTATTGGCACACTTCCATTTTGAAATGCTTTGTTTCTCCACTATTCTGCACTAAAGCAAACCATTTTTTTCATGTTAACTTCATAAAGCATGCTTACACACAAACGCACGCACACGCACACACAAACGCACGCACACGCACACACAAACACACACACATTTATAGTGTGTACAGTATATGTATAGTTTGACTGCAAAACATTAACAAAAAGAAATTTGTTAAATAAATTAACTATGCAAAATATAGTGTGTACTAGGAGTGGAGCCGAATACGGTATTCGGAAAGGCACAAATAATGTGTTTTTTACGAATACTTATTCCGAACAAATACTTAAAAAATATTTGTGTTCGGGAACAAGAAATACTGTATGTCAAAAAGCTGCGTTCCTCACGAGACCGCAGTGCGAGAGTTGAGTGAGCGACGTTCAGGAAGAGGTGACTGACACAGGCTGCTCCACACAGCAACAGAGAGGGCTCGGCTGAGCGAAAAAACACTTAACTGCATCACTATTTTTGTTGAATAGATGTTTGTACCTTAACTAGGTTCCAGAGGCAGTTTATAACTTTCGGGAAGCGGAGTTTGATCGGGAGTATATTCCATTATTGACGTCTGCAGACGAGTGCTCTCCTGTTCGCTCTGTTTACGTAGCTCTGTTAGCTCGGTAACGGTATTTATTTGTTTCTTATATGGCTTGGTTGAATTCTAATGTAGAGTGCGGTCTGTTGTTATAACAGGCCGCTGCTTATAAGTATAACACACCGTTGCCATGAAAAACAGAGCGTTGCCATGGATTCTAAACGTAGAGACAGAACGGACTATTTTTCTTTTTTATCGGCAATCGTTTTTTAAATCAATAAACTCCTGTTTATATCTATATTTTGAGTCAAATTATTGATTTACTTGGTAGGTAGCAATGTAATAAGCAGGGTAATGTAGAGCGAGGCGGTTGTTATAGCGAATACAAACCCGCAGGCTTTGCGTAATCCCTAACTTATTCTGTCTGTTAAGCGTCCTTCACCGTGGTGTTGGGGTTCATAATGTTCACAATTGTATTTTATTAGTTGTTGGTTTAACCATGGTTCATGAGGTAATGGCTGACTGTTATTTTCTTCTCAATGACTTTTCTTGTTACATGTTCATTGCTGGATTTATAGAAAAACACCAACCAATATTGCATAATGGATATAATTAAATAATTCATAATAGTAATTGAAAAGATTTCCTTTCTAATCTCTTTCAACTCCATTTCGCTTTTTCAATGAGACTCTGCCACTTCACCATGCACGACTCACCTGTTGCCTATAAATTGATTGTGAACCCTTTGGCTCATTCTTTGCACTCTTTCCTGGCACTTTGATGTGTGTCTTCATGAATTACGTGAGTCCATCTATTCATTTGATTGTGTTTACATTGTTTATGCCTTTTTATGATTTAATGTCACTGTCAGCCTGTGCGCTGCTAATTGATTAATTTGTTTGCCAGACATGTGCCCTGAGCCATGTTGAAAGATTGTTTGTTTCAATGATTTTTTTACAGCCTGTTTTATTGTGATTAGTACTCATATCTTTGTTCATTTATATCATTGTTCCTTTTGTGTTGATTGATCACTGTCACCAATTGTATTATTTCTTTATCTCCTTATGCAACAACACACAAACAATGCATTGATCCAAAGTCAACAGGCACCTAAGACGAACTCTTATATTGCGCTGCATTAGCCTACTGTGTTGTTGACTATTACTGACGGTAAGGTTGTACTGTTGACCCTCGCGCAGCCTCTCGAGCAGAAATCTACACAAATGAGCGCAGAACACACTCAGACCCCATTTACACCTGGTATTAAAATGCGATCTGTATCCAGATAAGTTATCCGGATAATAAAAAAACGCATGTTAATGCAAGGTGTAAATGCGTTGTGATCGCGATTGGATCTGCCTGACCACATCTGCAGGTAGTCTGGCTCGCATTGTGTCCGGATCTTTACTAGGTGTAAACGCAATCTGGTTGTTGAAACCACATATGTATATTTTACTCCTCCCAAAAAGGCAAAAAAATAAACGAGTAAGCTTGTTATATAGGCTATAAGTCATGTTATAGTCAGATATGACGGCGCTACTGCGACACGGATCACCCATCACCGCTCATGAGCGTCTATTCATCGAGCCAACGTGCAAACATCGCAAATAAAAGTGAAAGTAAGTCACAGACGCTTAACACACAATCATCTTCAAGTAAAGAAACGAAATTATCTTACCAGCGGTGTTGCCACTCTTTTATTGATGTCTTTGATTTGGAAATTAGCTGATGACCAACGAAATGCAGCTCATATCTGTTGCTTTTGGTGTCGTTCAATCCATTAAATCTGCATACGCGGGAGTTTAAGATCGGATTTATATCCGTTTTGCAAAAACACATTTATGTGGCCAGGTGTAAATGGAATCGGTACTTATTATCCGGATAACTTGTCTGGATACAGATCGCATTTTAATACCAGGTGTAAATGGGGTCTCTTATTCTTCCTGAACACCATCACGATTGAAAATGTGACATTGATTTCCTACAACAGTTCAATAAACAGTAAAAAATTAAATCACTTACATTTTAGATGCTATATTTAGGGGCCAAGCACCGAAGGTGCGGAGGCACCTATTGTATCTGTGCCGGTTCTTATTATTATTATTAGGGGCCAAGCACCGAAGGTGCGGAGGCACCTATTGTATCTGTGCCGGTTCTTATTATTAGGGGCCAAGCACCGAAGGTGCGGAGGCACCTATTGTATCTGTTCCGTTTCCTATTATTATTATTATTCTTCTTCCGTTTCTGACTTGGCGTCTATGGCAGCCCATAGACCGGTTTGCGGGAAAGTTGTTTTGGTTTGACATTCTGATAGAGGACAGTCCCAACTTTAAATACACCAATTTTGGTGTCTCTAAATCATTCCCTCTAGCGCCACCAACTGTCCAAAGTTTCACTTTTATTATGCTAATAACTTTTGAACCGTAAGGCCTATCAACAAAATTCTTTTTCCTCTTGTTCCTGAGCTCATGCCGATTCGATCGCACCCAATGACGTCATTTTCCGTCATAAAAAAACGGCCGCCATTTTGAATTTTCCAAAAAACCTACTTTTGCGAACTCGTCCTAGACGGTTTGTCCGATTTTCACCAAAATCGCACCGGATCATCTCCAGGCAGTGCTGACAAAAAGTTATGGAATTCAAGATGATTCGAATAACCGTTTTCGATAAACGCGCAAACAAATTTTACGTAGCGCTTGCGAAAACAGACGTGAGGCTGTATCTCCGCAACGCTTACTCGTTTTCAGACCAAACTTGGTACGTGTCATCACAAGCATGACCTGAGGCTACGTGCAGCGTTTCGGCGCAGCGCCACCTAGTGGTCCGGAGATATGAAAAATGGCTATTTTTGCTCGTAACTTCTGAACGGTTTCTCCAAAAATCAAAAACTTGGTCTCGTTAGATTCAGGGCGTCATGCCGAGTCGACCGATATCCAATTTTCCCAGATCGGCCATTTTGGCTGTCGGCCATTTTGAATTATGTGCTAAAATGCTGTATTTTTTGAACGCATGAACGAATTGTTACGAAACTCGGTATGGGTCATCAGTACGATGCCCTGAAGGAGCCTGAGAAGTTTCGAAACAGCGCCACCTAGTGGTGAATTTTTTTTTTCAAACGCTTATAGCTTTGGGTGTGGTACACTTATTTTCACGGGAGTCATCTTTTTGAGTTCCTGAATCGTTGCCGAGTCCAACGATACTAAACATGCTGGGTTTCGTGTTACGGTTGGTGTAGCGTAGCGATTTAGCGCGAAAAAAACACTTGGCGATATCTTCAAAACCGCTGTTCCGATCGAGACGAAACCACCGCCAGAAACACGGAATCATAGCTTGTTAACTAAACGCTAATGCCCAAATGCGAAAATATTGATAGTAAGGGGTAGTAAAATTCAAACAAAGTCATGTGTCAGTCATTTTTTACGTGTTTTTTCATATAAATGTTTATAACTCGGAAGCGAATTGAGATATTTTCACCAAAATTGACACACATATGTATGGGGTCACTCTGAGGACACATAAAAAAAATTGTGGGACTGAGCCTCTTGGTGGCGCTATAATAGAACAAAACGTGAAATTCCCATTGACTTCAATAGAGTTTTGTGAAATAAAATGCTATACTAAACAAATGCATTGGTGTAATATTACAAAACTCAGTGTGTGCCATAAGCAGCATGCCCTGAAGGTACTCAAAAGATTTTGAGACAGCGCCACCTGTTGGTCAAAAGTTATAATTAATTTCTGAGAACGCTAATAACTTTTGAATAAATTTGCCTATTGCAATGAAACTGATCTTAATAGATTCCTTGGGTTATGCCGAAAACATAGATATCAGGTTTTGCATAATCAGACAAACTTCCTGTCCGCCATCTTTATTTCTTTGAAAAACCTTCTTTTTCGAACTCCTCCTAGACCGTTTGTCCGATTTTCACGAAAATTTAATCGTATCATCTCCAGACCGTGCCGACTAAAAGTTATGAATTGCACGATGATAGACAAAACCGTTTTCGTATACCACAGCATCAAAATTTAGGCATGCTGCCAAAATTACTATTTAGGCTTTATCTCTGCAATGCCTTCACATTTTGACACCAAACTTTGCATGTGTCATTGTCACCTCACTCTGACCACATCACATCTATTTCGTAACTGCGCCACCTATTGTTCGAAAGTGATAACCCATTAAATCATCTTATAAGTTAATGTTTATGTGATTTTTTAGCCATTTGCCCAAAGTTCTCTCAAAATGCCCTTAATTGCTCCTTGCTGCAGTTGGTCTGCCACTCCTTGCCATTTTGGCATATGTTGCCGCTTCTTGCGCTTGGCCCCGGTAATGGCTGCTTGCAGCTATATTTATTATTATTATTCTTCTTTCCGACTGGGCGTCTATGGCAGCCCATAGACCGGTTTGCGGGAAAGTTGTTTTGGTTTGACATTCTGATAGAGGACAGTCCCAACTTTAAATACACCAATTTTGGTGTCTCTAACTCATTCCCTCTAGCGCCACCAACTGTCCAAAGTTTCACTTTTATTATGCTAATAACTTTTGAACCGTAAGGCCTATCAACAAAATTCTTTTTTCCTCTTGTTCCTGAGCTCATGCCGATTCGATCGCACCCTATGACGTCATTTTCCGTCATAAAAAAACGGCCGCCATTTTGAATTTTCCAAAAAACCTACTTTTGCGAACTCGTCCTAGACGGTTTGTCCGATTTTCACCAAAATCGCACCGGATCATCTCCAGGCAGTGCTGACAAAAAGTTATGGAATTCAAGATGATTCGAATAACCGTTTTCGATAAACGCGCAAACTAATTTTACGTAGCGCTTGCGAAAACAGACGTGAGGTTGTATCTCCGCAACGCTTCTCCTTTTCAGACCAAACTTGGTACGTGTTATCACAAGCATGACCTGAGGCTACGTGCTGCGTTTCGGCGCAGCGCCACCTAGTGGTCCGGAGATATGAAAAATGGCTATTTTTGCTCGTAACTTCTGAACGGTTTGTCCAAAAATCAAAAACTTGGTCTCGTTAGATTCAGGGCGTCATGCCGAGTCGACCGATATCCAATTTTCCCAGATCGGCCATTTTGGCTGTCGGCCATTTTGAATTATGTGCTAAAATGCTGTATTTTTTGAACGCATGAACGAATTGTTACGAAACTCGGTATGGGTCATCAGTACGATGCCCTGAAGGAGCCTGAGAAGTTTCGAAACAGCGCCACCTAGTGGTGAATTTTTTTTTCAAACGCTTATAACTTTGGGTGTGGTACACTTATTTTCACGGGAGTCATATTTTTGAGGTCCTGAATCGTTGCCGAGTCCAACGATACTAAACATGCTGGGTTTCGTCTACGGATGGCGTAGCGTAGCGATTTAGCGCGAAAAAAACACTTGGCGATATCTTCAAAACCGCTGTTCCGATCGAGACGAAACCACCGCCAGAAACACGGAATCATAGCTTGTTAACTATACGCTAATGCCCAAATGCGAAAATATTGATAGTAAGGGGTAGTAAAATTCAAACAAAGTCATGTGTCAGTCATTTTTTACGTGTTTTTTCATATAAATGTTTATAACTCGGAAGTAAATTGAGATATTTGCACCAAAATTGACACACATATGTATGGGGTCACTCTGAGGACACATAAAAAAAATTGTGGGACTGAGCCTCTTGGTGGCGCTATAATAGAACAAAACGTGAAATTCCCATTGACTTCAATACAGTTTTGTGAAATACAATGCTATACTAAACAAATGCTTTGGTCTAACATTACGAAACTCAGTGTGTGCCATAAGCAGCATGCCCTGAAGGTACTCAAAAGATTTTGAGACAGCGCCACCTGTTGGTCAAAAGTTATAATTAATTTCTGAGAACGCTAATAACTTTTGAATAAATTTGCCTATTGCAATGAAACTGATCTTAATAGATTCCTTGGGTTATGCCGAAAACATAGATATCAGGTTTTGCATAATCAGCAAACTTCCTGTCCGCCATCTTTATTTCTTTGAAAAACCTTCTTTTTCGAACTCCTCCTAGACCGTTTGTCCGATTTTCACGAAAATTGAATCGTATCATCTCCAGACCGTGCCGACTAAAAGTTATGAATTGCACGATGATAGACAAAACCGTTTTCGTATACCACAGCATCAAAGTTTAGGCATGCTGCCAAAATTACTATTTAGGCTTTATCTCTGCAATGCCTTCACATTTTGACACCAAACTTTGCATGTGTCATTGTCACCTCACTCTGACCACATCACATCTATTTCGTAACTGCGCCACCTATTGTTCGAAAGTGATAACCCATTAAATCATCTTATAAGTTAATGTTTATGTGATTTTTTTAGCCATTTGCCCAAAGTTCTCTCAAAATGCCCTTAATTGCTCCTTGCTGCAGTTGGTCTGCCACTCCTTGCCATTTTGGCATATGTTGCCGCTTCTTGCGCTTGGCCCGGTAATGGCTGCTTGCAGCTATATTTATTATTATTATTCTTCTTCCGACTGGGCGTCTATGGCAGCCCATAGACCGGTTTGCGGGAAAGTTGTTTTGGTTTGACATTCTGATAGAGGACAGTCCCAACTTTAAATACACCAATTTTGGTGTCTCTAACTCATTCCCTCTAGCGCCACCAACTGTCCAAAGTTTCACTTTTATTATGCTAATAACTTTTGAACCGTAAGGCCTATCAACAAAATTCTTTTTTCCTCTTGTTCCTGAGCTCATGCCGATTCGATCGCACCCTATGACGTCATTTTCCGTCATAAAAAACGGCCGCCATTTTGAATTTTCCAAAAAACCTACTTTTGCGAACTCGTCCTAGACGGTTTGTCCGATTTTCACCAAAATCGCACCGGATCATCTCCAGGCAGTGCTGACAAAAAGTTATGGAATTCAAGATGATTCGAATAACCGTTTTCGATAAACGCCAAACTAATTTTACGTAGCGCTTGCGAAAACAGACGTGAGGCTGTATCTCCGCAACGCTTACTCGTTTTCAGACCAAACTTGGTACGTGTTATCACAAGCATGACCTGAGGCTACGTGCTGCGTTTCGGCGCAGCGCCACCTAGTGGTCCGGAGATATGAAAAATGGCTATTTTTGCTCGTAACTTCTGAACGGTTTGTCCAAAAATCATAAACTTGGTCTCGTTAGATTCAGGGCGTCATGCCGAGTCGACCGATATCCAATTTTCCCAGATCGGCCATTTTGGCTGTCGGCCATTTTGAATTATGTGCTAAAATGCTGTATTTTTTGAACGCATGAACGAATTGTTACGAAACTCGGTATGGGTCATCAGTACGATGCCCTGAAGGAGCCTGAGAAGTTTCGAAACAGCGCCACCTAGTGGTGAATTTTTTTTTCAAACGCTTATAACTTTGGGTGTGGTACACTTATTTTCACGGGAGTCATCTTTTTGAGTTCCTGAATCGTTGCCGAGTCCAACGATACTAAACATGCTGGGTTTCGTCTTACGGTTGGTGTAGCGTAGCGATTTAGCGCGAAAAAAACACTTGGCGATATCTTCAAAACCGCTGTTCCGATCGAGACGAAACCACCGCCAGAAACACGGAATCATAGCTTGTTAACTATACGCTAATGCCCAAATGCGAAAATATTGATAGTAAGGGGTAGTAAAATTCAAACAAAGTCATGTGTCAGTCATTTTTTACGTGTTTTTTCATATAAATGTTTATAACTCGGAAGTGAATTGAGATATTTGCACCAAAATTGACACACATATGTATGGGGTCACTCTGAGGACACATAAAAAAAATTGTGGGACTGAGCCTCTTGGTGGCGCTATAATAGAACAAAACGTGAAATTCCCATTGACTTCAATAGAGTTTTGTGAAATAAAATGCTATACTAAACAAATGCATTGGTGTAATATTACAAAACTCAGTGTGTGCCATAAGCAGCATGCCCTGAAGGTACTCAAAAGATTTTGAGACAGCGCCACCTGTTGGTCAAAAGTTATAATTAATTTCTGAGAACGCTAATAACTTTTGAATAAATTTGCCTATTGCAATGAAACTGATCTTAATAGATTCCTTGGGTTATGCCGAAAACATAGATATCAGGTTTTGCATAATCAGCCAAACTTCCTGTCCGCCATCTTTATTTCTTTGAAAAACCTTCTTTTTCGAACTCCTCCTAGACCGTTTGTCCGATTTTCACGAAAATTGAATCGTATCATCTCCAGACCGTGCCGACTAAAAGTTATGAATTGCACGATGATAGACAAAACCGTTTTCGTATACCACAGCATCAAATTTAGGCATGCTGCCAAAATTACTATTTAGGCTTTATCTCTGCAATGCCTTCACATTTTGACACCAAACTTTGCATGTGTCATTGTCACCTCACTCTGACCACATCACATCTATTTCGTAACTGCGCCACCTATTGTTCGAAAGTGATAACCCATTAAATCATCTTATAAGTTAATGTTTATGTGATTTTCTTAGCCATTTGCCCAAAGTTCTCTCAAAATGCCCTTAATTGCTCCTTGCTGCAGTTGGTCTGCCACTCCTTGCCATTTTGGCATATGTTGCCGCTTCTTGCGCTTGGCCCGGTAATGGCTGCTTGCAGCTATATTTATTATTATTATTATTATTCTTCTTCCGACTGGGCGTCTATGGCAGCCCATAGACCGGTTTGCGGGAAAGTTGTTTTGGTTTGACATTCTGATAGAGGACAGTCCCAACTTTAAATACACCAATTTTGGTGTCTCTAACTCATTCCCTCTAGCGCCACCAACTGTCCAAAGTTTCACTTTTATTATGCTAATAACTTTTGAACCGTAAGGCCTATCAACAAAATTCTTTTTTCCTCTTGTTCCTGAGCTCATGCCGATTCGATCGCACCCTATGACGTCATTTTCCGTCATAAAAAAACGGCCGCCATTTTGAATTTTCCAAAAAACCTACTTTTGCGAACTCGTCCTAGACGGTTTGTCCGATTTTCACCAAAATCGCACCGGATCATCTCCAGGCAGTGCTGACAAAAAGTTATGGAATTCAAGATGATTCGAATAACCGTTTTCGATAAACGCGCAAACTAATTTTACGTAGCGCTTGCGAAAACAGACGTGAGGCTGTATCTCCGCAACGCTTACTCCTTTCAGACCAAACTTGGTACATGTTATCACAAGCATGACCTGAGGCTACATGCAGCGTTTCGGCGCAGCGCCACCTAGTGGTCCGGAGATATGAAAAATGGCTATTTTTGCTCGTAACTTCTGAACGGTTTGTCCAAAAATCATAAACTTCATCTCGTTAGATTCAGGGCATCATGCCGAGTCGACCGATATCCAATTTTCCCAGATCGGCCATTTTGGCTGTCGGCCATTTTGAATTATGTGCTAAAATGCTGTATTTTTTGAACGCATGAACGAATTGTTACGAAACTCGGTATGGGTCATCAGTACGATGCCCTGAAGGAGCCTGAGAAGTTTCGAAACAGCGCCACCTAGTGGTGAATTTTTTTTTTCAAACGCTTATAACTTTGGGTGTGGTACACTTATTTTCACGGGAGTCATCTTTTTGAGTTCCTGAATCGTTGCCGAGTCCAACGATACTAAACATGCTGGGTTTCGTGTTACGGTTGGTGTAGCGTAGCGATTTAGCGCGAAAAAAACACTTGGCGATATCTTCAAAACCGCTGTTCCGATCGAGACGAAACCACCGCCAGAAACACGGAATCATAGCTTGTTAACTATACGCTAATGCCCAAATGCGAAAATATTGATAGTAAGGGGTAGTAAAATTCAAACAAAGTCATGTGTCAGTCATTTTTTACGTGTTTTTTCATATAAATGTTTATAACTCGGAAGTGAATTGAGATATTTGCACCAAAATTGACACACATATGTATGGGGTCACTCTGAGGACACATAAAAAAAATTGTGGGACTGAGCCTCTTGGTGGCGCTATAATAGAACAAAACGTGAAATTCCCATTGACTTCAATACAGTTTTTGTGAAATACAATGCTATACTAAACAAATGCATTGGTGTAATTATTACAAAACTCAGTGTGTGCCATAAGCAGCATGCCCTGAAGGTACTCAAAAGATTTTGAGACAGCGCC